>JAOTBA010000002.1:25758508-25775212 GCA_025629845.1 Erythroxylum squamatum | reverse complement strand
GTTTGTTGGATAATGAAAACAAGAAGAACTCAAAGACTTTTTAAGTGTAAGGGCAAAATAGACTTTTCAAGTCCATTTGTTGACCAGATTTGCTTAAGGGGCTGTGAGTTAATAAAATTTCAACTCAGGGTTTTTTTTGCTAATTTTTATATGTCAAGGTTTTTTTAGCAACTTTTGAATAACACAGGGTTATTAAGGCAATAAATTCCTAAAGTAAGGACAGAAGAAATCAATTGTACTCTACCAGTAATGACAAATTTTTGCACATTTATTTGGAGATTCTTCTGTTAATTTTATCAATAAGAAAAGCATATTCTCTACGGGCCATTCTGTTTTTAGAAATGGTAACTCCAAGATAAACCATAGGTAGCATCATTAATTTGAAGCTAGTGATAGATTTTATGCTATGCTCTAAATGGTTGGCACTCATGGAAAGAAAATTCCACTTTTATAGCAATTAATATCCAAAATTGTAATTCTTTTGAAGATCTTGAGGGTTAATATTAAGGCATTAATGGGTATAGGAACAACATTTGCTAGGAGGATTAAATAATCTACAAAGTAGAGATTTGAAAGCTTGAAATTCTTACACTTTAAGTGATATTTAAAAGATTTGCTCCTCTCAATGACTCGTTTTAATACTCTATCGAACACTTCCATAGAAATTGCAAATAAGTTGGGTAAGATAGGATCACCCTGTTGACCTTCATTGATATGTGTTTAATTGATTATACATGCTTAATGGATTATACATTTAATCCACAACACTTAGTGTCAGTTTATAGGATATACACTACAACAAAAAGAGGTTCAAAGGACGAAATGTTTGTAACTATTTAAAAATGTGTTGCTAAATATTAATATAATGCAACAGTTTTTAAAGTGTTGCCTTTACTAATATTAAAAGGCAATGATAATAACAATTTGTTGTTACATATAAGAAAAGGTAACAAAATTTAAAAAAATATTGCAATAAAGTCTTATATATGCAACATTTAGAATTATTGCTATAGTTCTAATCACCTATTTACTAAAGGGTATTTACTAATATTATTTTTATATATCTATTTACTAATGCGTATTTACAATACAAATTTTTTCTATTTGCTAAGAGTATTAAGAATATGTCTAGGAAAATTAAATTACCCACTAATTTTTATTAATTAGTAGAATTAAGACACATTAGTCATAATTTTTAGCAGTAGTAATTTTTTAAAGCCTATTGGAGGTTTTTTGTTTGAATCCGAACACAATCAAAACTAACCAAACTCAATTAAATATATTATTTAATTTTTTAGTTGTAGTAATTTTATCTTTTTCTAGTGAATTCAAATTCATATTGTGTTATTATAAAAAAGGAAATTTGAAAAAATAAATTAATTAAATGTAAAAAAGTACAATTTTGAGATAAAATTTAAAATTATTAGGAGGATTATAATTTTTTATTATAAATCCAAACTTTTTTAAGAAAATTAAAATGGATTAATAGAATAAATAAAGGGGGCGACAAGTCATTTGAAGAGTGTAAATACTCTCCTACATTAGAAGACAGCCAAAAAAATGATGACACTAATAGACAATTAAAAGAAAATAAAATAGAACGATAGCGTGCAAGGATAAACGATGAGCTTCGAATCAGAATGAACGACAAAATAGGAAGAAATCATGGCTTCGTTTGATTCGTTGATGTTTTACAAAAGGGGTAAAAGAATCAAACACCCCCCTCCCCCCACATCTGCATATCGAGACTTCAAGTCATTCCCAATTAGGGTTGGGAGAACATAATCTTCCAGAGTTGATTATCTTCTCCTCTCGCAACCATCAAGTCAAAGGTGAGAGCTTTCTATCTAGGTGTATATCTTCTTACTCAAGCTTCTATTAAAAGTTACGACATCAATCTTCCACTTACAGTTCGCGTTTAAGGGCTTGAAGGATCGTTGTCCTCCTCAATTGTTGACTGTAACTAGTGTTTTGTTGTTATGATTAATGAGTGAAGATCATGATTTTTTTATGAAGGAATGAGATTTCCTTTGTGGTTGCATAAGCGTACGGTCGTTACATTTCTTATTATTTTAACATCTCCTAAGGAAGCGGTGGGTAAGATGATGTCTACAATTTTGCTACTCTTATACAGCTCATGTAAACTGCCTACTTTATGGTTCCTAAAGCCTGATTTTAGTTAAAATTAATTGTTTACATCTGGAAGATACATATTTTGTATACTTGCTTTGGCTCGTTATGTTTTTAATTTTAGTTCACCTTTTTTGTTTTGTACAATTCACCTATCAGGTTAAGATTTTGTTTGCAAATGTAAGGGGTAAGATTTGTTTGCAAATTGAAGTTGTGTGCCTGTATTTCCTTATTATCCCAAAGAGATAACCTCTATGAAAGGATTCAACTTAAGTATATCTTCTTTGATTTGGATGGGTATAGCTACAAAAGATGTGATTAATAAAGGTACTTCCTCTTTAATGTTGACTTCAATTTAATGTTAATTGCCTGCTGCTAATCTATTTTCATCACAAACTATGTCCAGTTAGATTTTAATTCTTAACAAATATATTGAATTCCTCCACTTGCAGTTCTTATGGTCGTTAAGGAATCAATGTGTTGTTATCTCCTGCTTCTGAAATGTCGTTCATTAGATGGAATCTTCCCCTACCTAGACATGTTCCTATATATGGACCCCATGTAAGTTCATTGTTTGAGTTAGTAGTTTTTTTAAATGTTTTACAACTACTATTTATTTGTTTTGTGGATGTTGTCGCCGTAGTATGGTTACCTCTGCCAAGTTACCTGCGCTATATCTTATAGGTATAACATTTGTAACACCCCATTCCCATCTAACATATGGATGTGCGTCCATCGGATACACGTGTACATGCCTGACAGAAATGACATGTTAACTATCTCACCTTCACTATACATAATATGGCATCATTAATTAAACCATCAATCACACATTTTATAAAACCCAAAATGTTATCATATTATATCAAAAACCATATTGTTTCATAAAATACAATACCATCCATGTTTTACATCATTATCCTATGAGCATAAACAACTCAGTACACACCGAATATAATAAACATGAAAGAAACAACTATGTCCTCAATCCCAACGAACCGAGCTCTGAGCTAAAATTGACTGTAACAGTTGCACAAAATATGCTTCTACGGAGTCTTAGAAGCTAGGTTGTCTCACTCTCGAACCTGAAAAGTAACGGTGTAATTTTGATGAGTTTTACGAACTCAGCAAAGTAACCATCCTCGATAGTTCACTCATGTCATAAGACAAGATCAATTACATCATGTAGTCATACAGCTCAAATCCAATTGACAAGTATCAAATACTATCACAGACAAATCATTTCTCAGTTAAACAGTTCAATCATATACCAACATTTACACAGCTTTACCAATCATTCAATGAATTCAAATCATATGCAAATGCTATATGTATGAGACTCACATTCATTTTTATCTTATTGTGACTGTGTGCTTTTTTTTGTTTTTTTGAACAGCATCCCGAAGCATCGGGCTCAATCAGTCAATCAGTGACTCATTGAACACAGTGAGCCGTAGGCTCGAACCACATATGCGGCAGCTTAAAGCTCTTATCAGTAACAATATCAGTAGCAACATCAGTCACAACTCCTTTATATTACATGCATTGGAATGAAATGCATGCCACAATTCAGTAATCAAATTCGATCATTTTCATTTGCAAGTATTATTACAGTTCAACAGTCACAGTATCAATCACAATAACAATAGACATTGGACTAGGTTCGACATTCAACTTTTTAATTGAGAATCAGAAAATCATTTAGGCAAACACATTCACATTCAATCAACACTTCCAATATCATTTCCATGTATCAAAACGCCTCAGACAAATACTGTCTGGAATCCAGTACACAAACAACACATTTCAGTATAGTTCAATAAGATAGCAATACAATTTAGTATTATACAAATCAAGAAGGTGAGACCATCTTAGGTTACTTACAGTATGCTCCAAACAGCTATTGCCTTGAAGTCCTGGCAATGTCTGGATGCTATCGCTCAATACGCTCCTTTATACATATAATACATTCACATATCACAATATTGCACAATTATGTATTCATTAATGCACATTCATGTATAATGAATATGTACAATACATGTTCATGACAATTCTTCAGTTCATAACATTCCAGCAGACTTTCGCACTTTCATCCTATCAATCACTTTCAAATCAGTTCAGATAGCTCTAAATTTTTGTGGAGAGAAAGAAAAATGTCTTAGGAATCTATTGGTTCATGTTTCAAATCATTTGGAGGTCAGATGGAAAAGTTATAGCCAAAAGACTTAAAGTTGTTCAGTAAACTACTTTAGTTCATAAACTCATACATGCAAACCATCAACTTTTCTCTCTCTAAAACGTAGATCTTCATCTTCTTCACCAAAAACCCAGATTTTTTTTCCACTTTTACACTTCATATCTACTACATCCATTGCATAAACCAACTTTCCTACTCTCCTTTCAGCTCAACAACTAACAAAAAAACAAAAATCAAGGTTCACACTTAATCATCAAAATCTGATTCTTATACATGTAACTTCTAGTTTCTACATTTTATTCTCTAACTACTTTCATCTGATGATTTTTTTCACATTTCTACTCTTTCTTTTTATTCGAAACTTATAAATTATGCATTTTTACACCCATTACAATTTCTAAACAGATCAATTGCGAGTTTATATAGTAATCACCAATAACCCGAAATCTCACGTTCACTTCCTTTCTCTACTGTATTTTTATAACTTCTGCACCTTTCTCTCTTTTTTTCCTCATCAGCCCACGTTTTCTATCATCTTACTCCTTCCTAAAATACAACACCTCATTATGCTCTATGTTCTCTTTAACTCTAACCTCACATAAATCCATCACTACATTACCCAGACATTTACACATATATAACGAAAATAGAGCATATTCATCAACTTTACTGCATATATGTTTTTGTATGTGTTTTAATATCCACCAATAACCTCATCCAAATCTTCATTTCATATCATTAAATTCATCTAAATCCATTTCTACTAATACCCAACAAATTTATGCACATACAGAGCAAAATAAACCTTCTTCTTATTTCTCAGTACAAAATAAAGTGTATTTTTATACATCAACTTTCATGATTTTCTGCATCATTTTTATAGTCAAAGACCATTCCCATACAGAACCTAACTCCTTCTTTAGCAAATTCACCTACAGTTCATATAATTCATCTTATCATTACTAACATCGAATTACTTCTTATGGTAGTCATACATATATTCACTGCTAAACTGTAAAACATCATCAAATTCACAAAACCTAAAACCTTAAAACTTCACTTACTTGATTTAATAAGCTTTCAGCTGTGTTAGTGGATCCACATATACAGGGTAAACAACAATTAAACTCTCTGTCAATAGACTAACAACCTTACTCTGGTATCAGAATCAAAATCCACACTTTCCACAGAACAATTCGGTGTTTCAGTTTTGTTTTTATCTAAACCTTCAGTGTGAAGAAACAACAACAGAGGAAAGCTTCACTGAATTCATACAGTACGTGGCATTTTGCATGGTTAATACGTATCGCTATACAATACTGCCACATGTCACAATTGTACTAGTCTGTTTATTATTTTTTTCAAAAATACCCCAAATTTTCAAAAATTTTCTAAAATTTACCAAAAATTATGAAAGAATTATAATCCGATCCAAATCAATTTTCATCTCAAATAATTCACAATTCACATTTTAATTACATTTTTAACAATTAATTATACCTAAAAAATGTCAATAAATGTATGTACAAATAATTGTAATGTGCAAGATCAATAATATCATGTATGTGTATGTCACATTATGCATAAGCATGAATTATGCTTCCTAATTTCTCATTAATCTCCAATAATCACCATTATACCTTAATTCAGATAACAGGATGTTACAACATGTGTGGATTGAAATCCTTATTCAAGCAAAATTTTCAACATCATATTTGAATTAGTTTTCCAATGACTAAGGATGTTTCTTGTTATTAATGATCTATTTTTTTATGTTGACCTTTGCTATATTTTAGGGTTCTAGAAAGGGCATTTTAACAAAAGCAGTTGCAAAATCCATTCAAGAGCATGACGACCTCTTAGCACGCACATAAGATATTTGTATTTACACACATTTTTTTTTTTGAAACTTACACATACTTTTTTAATCTTTAGATTTTTTGACAATTCTAATGCTACTGTTTTTCGTTAAACAAATGCATAAGGCTAAGGGCCAAGTTAACACATGTTACAACTTATACATTCTGTTCTTGTAGAGTATTTGTTGACTACTCTAGACTTGCTTTAGAAAATGGATCAGCCGTTTGGTAAGCACTTTCTGCTTTTATTTCTAAAGCTCTGGGCCATACTCCTTCTCTCATTGTCTTTAATTATCTTGATAGCATTGTTCCATCTTCTTTGGAGTCAAAAAGATATTAGTCTTCGAGTTTTGTGGTTGCAGTCACAAATTCCTAATAGACATTATGGATGAATATGGGGTAAAAGTTTATTTGCATCTCTAGTAATAAATTACTAAAGTTGTAACTTGTGACTGTCATCTTATTTTCCTATAGTGTTAAAGTGATGGATATGCTGTTCTTACTAATAATTTATCATTATCATATGTTTAATTATGTTTAACTCCTACAAATATGATTCCAGAGAATTGGTTTTCAATAGTTTATTTCTTGATGTACATGATAACTAATGTTGATAAAAAAAAGTCTCGATGATTAGATGACCTCTTCAAGCACAATCATTAAGGAAGAGTACAATACTAAGCCTAATAGATGAAATTGCCATAACTTCCTAGTGATGCCATGAATGTTAAACACTTTCTTATCCCAGATGCAATACTGAAGATCAATGATCGTTTTTTTTCTAAATTCCAGTTGTATATCATTACTATTGTATGAACAGGAAAAGCATAAGAGCTCGTGCAGAATTGGCCCTATTGCCTTTATAGCTTATGTGCACAGTCTAGATAGTATTCCACAGTCATTAAGCTCATCAAGTTTATTTCTTCTTGCTCAAAGATAGTAGTAGATGTATTATGATTGTTTTCCTTTTCCACAGAAGACCTCTTCAAGCTCGTTAAGGAACAGTACAGTATTGGGCCTAATAGATGAAAGTATTTGGTATCCTGCATCATATTATCTTTTTTTCTCCAAGGAACTTGCCATAACTTCCTAGTGATGCCATGAATGTTGAACACTTTATTGTCCCAAATGCAATACTAAAGATCAATGTTAGTTTTTTTCCCTGAATTCCATTGTTATATCACTGTTGTTATATGGACAGGAAAAGTGTAAGAGATCAAGTGGAATTAGCCCCATTGCCTGGATAGCTTCTGTACAGAGTCTAGATAGTATTCCATAGTCAACGAGCTCATCAGGTTTATTTCTTCTTGCTAAAATATAGTAGTAGATGTATTATGGCTGTTTTCCTTTTCCATTATTCATATTCATTTTGTCTCTTTGTTTTCCATTGTCTCGTGTAGGTTTGTCTTTCATGTGCAACTACCTACTCCAGCTCCTGCAGAATGCAGTGCTATACTAAAGCACGAAATCCAGAGGCATTCGCGACAATGTTTTGATGATATCTTCAAAATATAGCTTCAAAATGTGAAGGATATGATGCAAATGATCTTAGCGACTACTCTGTTGTAAAGGAAATGTGAAGGTAGATGTTGCTGAAGTATACTCTTCTTGTTAAACCTAGTGGCGCTGCTTCTCTCCTCTGCCATAATGCTAAGGCACCTTCAGTTCCCTTCATTTGTTGATCGTTTAGAAATTGCAGTGACGCGGGTGATTTTTTATAAGCAATATCGAACAAAAGATCTGTAGAATTTGCTTTTGTATTTCATAACAATAAAAACACATGTAATTTCCTTTTTTATTTTGAATATGTTAAATGTGAAATTTTACAAGTCCTTATGGACTATATATTATATATAAATGCAGCTTTTTTGGTTGTTTATATTTGATAGTATGTATGCAATTAAGATGTACATTAATATTTATATCATCATCATCATCATCATCACCCAGTCCGAAATCTCGCAATGAAACAGGGTCTGGAGAGGTCCGATAGTACACAGCCTTACCCCTACATAGTAGAGAGGCTGTTTCCGGTGGACCCACATGCAAATGAGATAATATACGAATGATGCAGGTAACAGAAATAATTCATAAAACAGAAAACAAATGAAAAGACAAGTAATGGGGAAATAACAGCACTAAATAGAAATAATAATAAAAATACCCAAATTTCAAGATATAGATAAAATAAATGCAAATAACACTAAGAATACTAAACACAAATAATAATAATAATAATAATAATAATAATAATAATCAATAATCAATAATAATAGTAATAACGACAAAACCAAAACTAATAGGAAACACCAAAACTAATAGAAATAAGAATAAAAATACCAAAATCTAATATATAAAAATAAAAATACATGCAAAATAAATACTAAAACAAATAATACTCAAAGGTGCTAATAATATCAGTAATAGAAACTAATACAAATACGAAAAGACAATAAAATAAAAAGTACTAAAATAAGAGTTGAAAAGCAACTCACACTCAGAACCTCCCATAGCTATGAATAAATCAATGCAAGGAACGAACTATTGATCATGCACACGCAAAAAATACAGTGAATCTTGACCTCCCCAACCACCAAACACAAAAACCTATAGCTAGAAAACTTAATGCTCACCCCAGCAAAAAGCGCAAGAGAGATACAAAGACAAAGCAAAAGAAGTACCTGGAAAATCTTGAGAGAGTAAAGTAGGGAGAGGACGATATCTTATTTGGCCCACCTCGTTTCACACTATCTGAGTGTCATACTTATCATCCCAATACATTACATGCACCAAATCAAGAACATGGCTTCTTGTATGCTTCTTGTATCATGATCAACCAGATGAATCTCAGAAAAAGAAAAAGAAAGATACCGACATACCAGGTGCGTGCGAAGAGCAAAAAAGTTACAGTGTTGACAGTAATACCAAAAATGAAGCTTGACCCAGAAGACAACATCCAACGCTAAAACAAACCAACCGCAGCCCAACCCAAAAAGCAGCAAACTTACCACCGTAGTTAACAAGAGCAGGCATGACTGAATCCCGGTAAAGATGACACCTTGACGAAGGTTCCCAGAACCAAACAAGCTCACACCACCAACAACAGCGAAGAAACAGATGAAAGAAAAAAAAGCTCTTTAGGTAAACCAGAAAAAAAAAACACAAAAAGTTCATACCTTTGTCACTAAAACTCCATAAGCCCGTAGATCTGACAAAACAGGGCGCGACACGACCCTGGTTGCAGTAGATAGCCCTAGATCTTAGGCGAAGGCGGAGTCGAAGGATACGTTAGATCTAGAACATAAATACCCCCACTTCGCTCACATACAAAGCTTAAGAGTGCGTCTGAGCCTGCGATGAGAGGGTTGAGGATCTGGTGGAGATGTGGAGCGAGTTGGAGTGACTTGGAGAAACGAAGATGGCAACGTATCCTCAACGAAGAAAACATAATTATATATTGCTTTTAATGTATATATGGATGCCATCTATATGATAATAAAAGTTTGTTTTTATGTTAAATATTATTAGCAATAAAAGAATAAATTGTTGCTTTTATTATTACAAATTATTGCCTAAAAAAATTCACTTTATTTCCTTGTCTATTTAACATTGTTGCCTAAAAAGACTTAAAGCATTGTAATATCTATTTAACATTATTGTTATAGTTTGAAACTAATGTGTTGCCTTAGTTAAAACTTAAAGCAACATTTTTTATTTTGTTGCCTAATCAAAAAATTTTGTTTCCTCATACTTATTGTAACACCACTTCTTGTAACAATATGAATTCTGTTGCCTTAATAAAAAGGCAATTGTACTTATAACTAAGCTTTTGTCAGTTGCTTAAAGCACTTTTTGTCGTAGTGATATAATGTCCAAAAGTCACCAAACACCAAAATCAATTAACATAACCCAAAGATTGCATTTATTTCATACCATCATTCTATAAGAAATTTACAACTCAACTTATTATTCAAATTGTAAATCCTATTCTCATCACATCAATCCACAAATATATCAAAATCTTTTATCTAAATCCTTGTAAATCATGTAAATAATACACTAAAATTACAACAACGCAATATAAAATTTATAATATACATGTCAAAAAATAATAATCTAACACGTGACAGATGCTCCAATCATTAATAACATAAATTTCATCATCCCTCATCTTATAAGTAACATAATCACACCCAAACATCACATAGTTCAAGAATAAATCTCATTACCAATCAAAATAAATAACAACTCCTCAAAATCTAACTTTCCCAAAATTAAACAAAGGATAAAAGTAAGAATAACACAAAGTTAATGTTAAGATACATGTTATACAACTAATTATTCCATTTTTTGACCCAAACCTTCAAGGTTCTTCAAGATCTGTTGAGACACATGCAAACTGCTCTACATTTCCTTATGAAATCTCTCTCTCTCTCTCTCTAAAACTCCTCCCCTCTTTCTCTAAGATTGGAAATATAGGAAAGAAAATTGAATATAAGTTGAGACAATGTAGTTGAGACAATGTACTTAAAGTGTCATACAACTTGGTCAACTAATAATGGCTTAACAAATCGACTTGCACCTTTTATGACATATTATTTAATCAATCATACAAAGCTAGACTGATCGAATAATTGAATCTACTTCTAATGTTTTCTTAGACTTATAAGTATTTATCTAAACTTCTCATTTTCCTTTTAAATTGCCTTATTGTTATAGTCCTACAAGTAACAATCAAGATAGTGAACTAACTATAAAAGTGAATTGGCATATTTCTTTTGTAGACTTCTCTCATCTTAATATAAGCTAACTTCATATGTCTCTTCTCTAACATCACTACCACTTTAATCATATATTTTAACACTTAATCGTTATTTGATGTCATATCTAATCTTCTATGGTACATAATATAGGAATGGAAATACTAATCCAATACATAATATAAGAATGGCAATACTAATCCAACTTGACTCAAAGTTAATAAATTTAACTAGAGTCAAACTTAACAATTGGTTTGGGCACTCCCAGGCCCAAGAGGCTCTAAGCTCAAGTCTAGCTTGAAGCTTAATTAAATTTATTTATTTTATTTTTTAAAAATTTAAAATGAATTCATTTTTAATGAAAATTTTGAGCTTTAGGTCAAACGGAGCTAAACCGGATAGCCCGAACTCAAACTCGACACAAAACCTACTCATCTAGGTCCAGACCTATTAACTTTGGGCTGAGTTGAGCCTGTTAGGCTTTTTTTGCCACCCCTAGGCTTAGAATTTTTTTTAAAATAAGTTTGACTTTACGATTCAACCTACTTTGAAGCTCGATAGTTATTGCCTCTTTAAGTTATTCTCTTTGTGGATATGTCATCTGGTAATCTTAGTCATCTTTTGTCTCACCCATCTTATTTCTTGTTATTGAATTTCTTATCTCTATCTTTCTAGTTAACATCTTCTTTCTTAAGATGTGGAAAAATGAGTCAATCTTCTTAGTTTTAAGATGGAGATCCTATGGATGTTGCAAAGGATCCTCCTTAAAATTCTTATTTTTTTTCAATGTTTTCTTTTTGTCCAAATAGAAATAGCATTATTCTGTACAAACATAAAGAAGCATTAATCAAGAGCATTATTCTTAATTCTCACTCCAAGAACTTCTTTAAAGAAAATACAAAAGTATTATTCTCTAAGAACAAATTCTTGATTCTCATATCTATTTTTCTTTTGTTTTTCTTGTCTAAATAGGTACAATTGTTCATTTCATATGAATTTCGAATCAACATTCAATGGGTTTAGTGTTTCTATAATTGAATGGTATTCTTGTTGTTATTGTTGTATCTTGTTAAACTAAACAAAAAACAAAATAAAAAAAGAAGCAAACTTGTATCATTGTATTGATGGAAAACTAGTGTTAGCAATAATGACTCAAGTCACCTATAAAGTGCTTCGATGAGCCCTTTACCATAACATCATACATGCTGAACCCCGAACTTTTTGTAGAAGATTACAACTATTGAATGAGAAATTTTGGTGATTAGTCATGAGTAAAGAACAAATGAATGAAAGTTCTTGAACTAAGAATTTATAGACAAGAGTAAAGTAGGGAATGAGAGATGTGGATAGATTTATGATTTGCTATGGTGTTTTTTTTTTGTGGATAAGAGATTTTGAAATAGGAAGAATTAAGGTGAAAGTTAGCAGTAAAATGAAGGCAATATTTGTGTAGTAAATTGATGAAGAATATGTATATATGTGTATGTTCTGTTATTGGTGTTCATGATTAGTCATGGATTATAATTTTCTTTATGGATGATGTTGATTTGAAATGGAGTTGAGAATGAGGAGTAGATGAAGTGGAAAGGTAAACTTGGTATGAGTTGTGTTAAAGAAAGATTTTTGAAACAAAATGGGTAGTTGATCTGGAAAATGTTCACTGAGTGTGCTTCAGTTTGTTAGCGACAACTTTTTCTCTAGTTATCCAAACAAGAGGATTCTTAATTTTGGATTAACTAGAAACATATGGTTACATTTTTTATGAAGACATCGAATTAAAATTCTATCTCTAAAAATCTCAAAATTTGTCATGAATTTGAGAACTGGGTGCAGTACATTGGGAGATGAATGTAAAATTCGTGTTCTAACTTCAGGGGAAATTCTGGATTGATCTAGATAGATTTAGATAAAGTTGTCATCTAGAAAGTTGTAGGACTTTATTTTATCTTTCCAACGGTATATAGTATGAGAAGTTTGGATATCTAGTTGAAAGTTATGGTCCTTATAAGGAAAAATGTTCAAGAGTAAAGTTGTATCGTCTGTAAATTTGTATTGTCTGTGATGATGTCATATGATCTATGATGATGTCATATCTTCTATGTTGGACTTCTGCTTCTTCTATGTTTGACCATCTGCTTCTTCTATGTTTGACTTCTACTTCTTCTATGTTTGACTATCTGCTTCTTCTATGTTTGATTTCTGCTTCTTCTATATTTGACCACCTGCTTCTTCTATGTTTTACTTCTGCTTCTTCTATGATTGACCATCTACTTCTTCTATGTTTGACTTCTGCTTCTTCTATGTTTGCCCATCTGCTTCTCTATGTTTGACCACCTGCTTCTTCTACGTTTGACTTCTGCTTCTTCTATGTTTGACCTTCTGTGTACTATCGTCTGTTCCTATTTTTGGCCCCTCGGATGATAAAATTTGTCTTAGACACCTTCATAAAAGTTGTAGATCTTGAAGTCCTCTTTTCAACCATCCAAATAACACCTTAATCCGATATCTGTAGGGAAAGTTATGGCAATTTTACCAATCTTGTATCGTCTGATGATGTCACTTCGTCTATAAATGGCATCATATCGTCTGTTCCTATTTTTTACCCCTCAGATGATAGAATTTGTCTTTGAGGTCTTCATAACTATTATATATCTTGAAGTTCTATTTTCAACTATCCAAAGAATACCTTAATCCGATATCTTTAGGGAAAGTTATGGCAATTTTCCCAATCCTGTATTGTCTGATAATGTCACTTCGTTTATAAATGGCATCATATCATTTGTTCCTATTTTTGACCCCTCAGATGATAAAATTTATCTTCTAGGTCTTCATGAAAATTGTAGATCTTGAAGTCCTCTTTCCAACCATCTAAAGAACACTTTAATCCGATATTTGTGGGGAAAGTTATGGCAATTTTCCAATCTTGTATCGTCTGTGATGACGTCATATCGTCTATGATAACGTCATATAGTCTGTAAAAATGTATCGTCTGTGATGATGTCATAACGTCTATGATGACATCATATTATCTGTAAAAATGTATCGTCTGTGATGACATCATATCGTCTACGGTTGACTTTCTGCTTCTTCTATGTTTGACTGAAACTTCTTCTGTGCATTGTTCATCTAACCCTATCGTCTAGTCCATTTTTGTCCCTCTAGACTATAGAATCTGTCTTTAAGGTCTTCATAAAAGTTGTAGATCTTGAAGTCTTCTTTGAAACCGCATAAAGAACATCTAAATCACACATTGTTAGGGAAAGTTATGCCAATTGTCCCAAGACAGTTTCAATATGATTGAGGGCAAAACCAGATTTGATTCTTTAGCCATAATTTAGTCTCTAGACACCCAAATGACTTGATTCTTAAACCATTGAACTTGTAAGACATTGATCTACATCTTCAAAAAAAATCATAGCCATCTGAAATGAATTGGAAAAGATTGAGTTAAAAACGTGGCACGGGTACAGTGAGTGTGCTCTTAAATAATATCAACTGGTGTTATTCTACTGAACATGCTTCAACATTTTGATGATATCTTGATCTATAGAGCTCCAAATGAGATGATTTCTGACTTTTGGTAAACTAGAGACATAGAGTTACAAATTATCTGAAGAAAGTGAATTGTAGGTCATTCTCTAAGACTTTCAAATTCTGGGTGGAAGTTGGGTGGAGTGTACTGTTTCAGTCTAACAATAGTCTAAAATGTTTGGATTACAACTTTCGGATTTCTGAACCAAATTGAATGATTTTGGTATCATTAGAAGCTTAAGACAACGGAGAACATTTTTTTCTAGAATAAAGTGTTAGGTAAGAATGTTCAAGGATATTTTTGGCAAGACACTTAAACACAAAAGATATAAGGCATAAATGGAAGGGCAAATGGGACTTTTTAGACTCATTAAGGGCATAAAAGGAAGAAGAAATTGTGGTCTTGCATTTTAAGAAGAGAGAAGAACGAAAATTGAAAAAAAAAAGAAGTGTCAAGAAGAAGAAAGAGAAGGAGAGAAGAAGAGATAAGAGATAAGAGAGAGAAATATGAAAAAAAAAAAGAATGAAAGAGAGAAAGAAGAGAAAACAAGCTAGGGTTTTAATTTTCCTAGCCTCTAAGAGAGATTTTGAGGTTGTTCAAGAAGAGAAAAAGGTAGAGGAAGAGAAGAGCTTCCATTTGAGCCAAATATTTCTTCATTTGGTGAAGAACCAAGGGGGTCATAGAGGCCTATTTCAGTTAGATCATCTCACGGAGTACACATTAAAAATACAACAGGAAGGAACCTTTGATACCTTAGGTTGTTTGCAAAGAGAAGAGGCATTTTGAGCAAGTCTCTAAGCAAAGAAATCAAGGTGGGTACATGTTTATAATAGAACCAATAAGCCACTACTGTTTTTCTTTAAATCAAAGACGTTTATGGATTTCAATTGCATCAAAAGTGTTGCATCTATTGTTTTTGAATGATTTGTGATCATATTTATTTGAACACATACAATCCAAGGTGGCAAAACCACCCAAATTTCTTTTGTTCAAACAATGCAAAGACTTAAATGAGAAATCAAGACCAACTAGGATTTCAGCAAGATGAGTCTAGTTCATGGGATTCTAAATTGGATAAGATCATGGACAACATTATAGGTATGGATGAGGCTCAGAAGAGACTATAAGGAAAGTTTAAGTAAGTAACGGAAGAGCATGCCTTTTCTATTCACAACTTAGAGGTCCAAATGGACCAGTTTTCTAATGAATTTTGTAAAAGAAGTGTGGAAAACTTTATGAGCAACATGGAAGTAATCCAAGAGAGCAATGTAAGGCTATCACACTTAGGAGTAGAAAAGAGTTAGAAGAACCAGCGAAAAGACAACCTGAGACCCACCTTGTAGAAAAACAAGAGAAAAATTGAACAAGGATGAAGAAAAGAATGATGACCCTCCCTATACTCCTCCTCCACCTTACTCACCAAAAATACCATCTCATAAAGACTTCAGAAGAGCGAATTGGATCTACCATTCGCAAAGTTCGGGAAAAATCTAAAGAAATGACAAATTTACTTGTCTTTTATGAAAGTGTTGAAAAAAAAGGCGCAAGTAGATGAAGTTCCTTAAAGACAAATTATTTGAAAAGCAAACTTGGGAAGATGACCAGACGGTAGCCATGACAAAAACTTGTAGCTCCTTAATTACCAACCATATGCCCTTAAAGTTAAAGATCCAAAGAGGTTCATGATACCCTTTGTAGTTAGTAATTTAGAGATTTTGAAATGTGTATGCGACTTAGGCGCAAGTATAAACCTTATGCCTTTGTCAATTTTTAGGAAACTGGGGTTAAAAGATGTGAAGCCAACATCTATGCATATTCATTTGATGACCAATAGATAAAGAAATTTTAGGCTTAGCGGAGGATGTGCTTATAAAGTGGAAAAGCTTATAATTCCTGTGGATTTCATCATGTGATAGAGAGGGGGTAGAGCTTTTGGTTTTTTCATGTTGTCAAAGAGTTAAACAAGAAAAATAGATGGTGAATACCTGATCAAATTGATCGGGTCATTTAGGAACAAGGTTAAAATCTACTGGTTTGTTAGGATGCCTCAGTTGCATGCATCATCGCACTTCCACTTGACATGTTGGACCCCGTCTCCGAGGCCCAACATTCAGACCAAACTTAACTTCTCTGATACCAAACAATGTTGGAAGGCCCATAACCGAATACATATACGAACCACAAATAGAGGAAAATTCACTTTAGACAATTTGGGTTAGCTTT
>JAOTBA010000002.1:25726558-25754967 GCA_025629845.1 Erythroxylum squamatum | reverse complement strand
ACGGATTATATTGAAATTCTAGCAATGGGTTTTGCAATTAACAATCCAATGAACGCATTAAAATCATCAATCACAATACCCAATAGGTTCATACACAAATAACCGAAGAATTACGAAAAGTCGATTATCCATACAAAAACCCAATTAATTAAAATAGGATAACATAATCAATTCCTAATAAGAGAAAGAAACAACAAAATAATTAAAATAATACTTATCCTGGGTCGTCGGCGTCAATTTTACCTCCGAACCAGCGTCGGAACGTTCAGCCTTTCATAGACATTTTCTGAAAAATTTGCTTCAGTCCTGTCTTAATCCCTAGCCACAAATTGCCTTTGGTTTCTCCTCTCAATTTCGCTACACTATTCAGCCCACTGCCGCACTATTCCTTGATTTGACGAATAAACCTTAAGATTTATTGTCCACACTGTGCACTTCTCCTCTGCGTTGCTCCTCACTGCTTCTGTTTGCCAGAGCCACACCAGCGCCGGCCTAAGCCCCAAACTCCAGTAGCCAAGCCGTCGCTCCTGCTCTAGCGCTCCTCCCAGCTGCCGGCGCTGTTCAATCCTCGGACAAATCCCCTTCAACCCATTTAAAAGCCCTCATTTATTTTACGTCATTTACATTGTGAGGCTCTCATCCCACGTGCTTGCTGCCTTCTGCGGTGATTTGGCGACGTCGTCTACTCTTGACATTAATTTGTCACCTGTTTTTCTTCTAATTTAATGCTTGCTGATTTATTGGCTGTAGCGTGTTTTATTTCTGCTAATTCCTCCCCTTGTGCCACGTCGCCAGCTATTTTTTTTATTAGACAATTAAAGTGTCTCCAATGAATTCCTCCTTTGCTTCTCTTGACGCTGCGTTTTGCTCCTTAGGCTTATGCGTGATTTTCTTTCCTCTTGGCTGTGTCTCTTATGCTTTTAATTGCGTAAGTTACGTCTCTGTTGCTCCCAAACATCTCCTGTGTGCTGTCTTGATTTAATTTGTTCGGCTCCTCTAGCGTATGCGTTGTTGCGCCTCACCCTCCAAGCCCTCTTCTTGTGTGCCACGTGCTACAGCCCTTGTCTATTACCCATTTAATTTTTGGCTGATTTTAATTCTCCAAACCTCCGTCTTCCGTGTCTGTCCGCTAATGTTTTCTTATGTCTACTGTTATCTGCATTGTTGCGCCCTAGCCGTCTTCGATTGGAAAATTAAAATGCTGATATCCTGTTCACGAAAATCCTCTCCTTGTACTCCTACAAATTGCACAGCTGCACCTATTTGCAACGCTCCAAAACACCACGCTGCCCTGTTGATTATTCATTTGGACCATTTAATTTGGTGTCCGTCCACTGTGCTTATGATGTGACCAATTAAAATTGTCACTCCTTAAATCTATTGCGCGCTTCATGAGGACAAGCAAAAATAAGTCTTCGAAAAATGTCCCAAATGGGGTGTTTTTGACTCACTTTAATTTCTTTACTCCCAAATTGTACCTAAAATCAAATATGAATTAAAGTGAGTATTTTAATCATTTTTGTATCATTAATCGCTAAATGTAAATAATTAAAAATATCAACAATTAAGCACATATCAATGTGCTTATAGGAAAAAGAATTCGGGTGCTTTTTAATGATAAGGAAGCTTTGTGGGCCAAATGGGTGCATACCATTATTCTTAAAAGGAAAACTTTTTGGAATGCACAACCTAGTAATAATAGTTCACAGAGTTGGAGAAAGCTGTTACTTGTTAGGGATCTTATTAGGAACCAATTCAGATTTAAGATAGGAAATGGGTTATCTACTTTCTTATGGCAGGATCCTTGGCATCTAAGAGATATTATGAAGGACCTCTTAACTCCCCGAGTGATTAATAGATCAGAATTACCGATGAATGCAAAAGTTTCCACTGTTATTAGAAATAATATGTGGAGCTGGCTGGAGGCCTCAATTGAGACTATACAAACTTTGGAGCCCTTACCATACCAACTAGAATGCTCCCGACCTGATAGATTAGAGTGGCTAGCAAGCCCCTCCAAATCTTACACAAATGCTTCGGCATACTCTACCTCGAGACCTCCCAGTCCTTGTGTCCCTTGGTACAAATTAGTTTGGCACAAAAGAACTAACCCAAGCTACTCATGCATCCTATGGCTAGCTTTTCTTAATAAGTTACAAACGAGGGACAAACTTCTCTTTTCATACGTCCCAAATCACTGCTCCTTGTGTTTCTTGGAGAATGAGTCTATTGACCATCTATTCTTTGAATGTCCCTATTCAAAAACAGTATGGACACATTGTTTAAACCATTTTCAGATCCATTTACCAAATTTGATCTCTTCAAACCTTTCCAAGCTGGTTTAACCACCCCTTAAATTACACAAATATTGACCTCAATCTTCTTATCATTCTCCTCTCTATCTATATATAACATCTGGACCGAAAAAAACCACCCACATTCAAAGATAAAGCCTTAGAAGTTGAGAACATAAGCACAAGGGTGGTCTTCCAAATTATGGAACTTCTCAGCTCAAATACTGAGAGAAGATAATTATGTAAGGATTATTTTCTCTAATGTTTTATTTTGCAAGTTATCCTAGTCCTTGACAGTAAGAGACTATCCCTCCTTTGTTGGTTTCCTAAAGCATAGAAGCATCTTTCGGGTTTTACCAAGAAGGGATGGGTGAGAGTTATGCAAGCTTACGAGGAGATCTCAACCATGAAGCAGGGTCTCAAAATTCTGGTTTTGTGGAATAATGCTTGTCTATTTTATTTTACTGCTTTCCTATGTTAGTCTGTAAATGTACATGTTCTGGTTCTGGTGTACCTTTCTACAAGGTCATCTTGGTGGGCAGATATATATAGGTTGATTGTTGTGGTATGTTCGGTTCATAAGGTTCAATTTTTGTAAAGTTCCTCGTATCCTTGGGTGAGGCTTTTCCTTTTGGTATTGGAAAGAGATTTGCATCTTGGCAATCTCTTTATTTGTACATAACTTTTGTTAATTTATTTAATTTACTGATTTATCCAAAAAAAAAAAAAAAAGGTTGAAACACCAGGATACCAAAGTTAAAACACTAGGATGTAAGTGGTGAGACAGTGACCAATGAACTATCAACTACAAACCTAGACCGAAGAGAAGCTACATAGTATAGCTTGTTCTTAATCATCTCCTTTTGTCAACCCGGTTTCTCCTGTCATGACCACCATCATTTGCTGTGCCTCGGTGTCTATGTTCTCTCTCCTTCTTGCCTTTGTAGCTATCATTGTCTTTACCACTCGCTTCATTCCTTAAATCTCGTCTGTCACTGTCAACATATCTTCTTCTATTGTGTCTATCATCTCCTTGATGCCCTCCGCGACTCAATTCGTTTGCACTTCTTTTTCTGTTATCTTCATCTGTACTCTTTCTATCATCATTCCCCTTCCTGATAACACTATCAGTTTCAGTTTCTGCATATCTTTCTCTACCATCCCTATCTTCTCTCATGTCCCTTGGTCCATCCCTATCTACTCTTCTTTTTCTGTTATCTTCACCAGCCACCCTTCCATATCCACGATCTTCACCATCTTTTGCTACATTCTTGTAATCTCGATAACCATGCCTGTCATTATCTACTTCCGTTCTTCTATATCTATAATTTTCTCTGTCATGTCTAACTTGAAGATAATGACTTGCCTTCCTTTCATGATGCCTCTCATCCTCTGCGTATCCTCTGTTTCTGTCACTACGTTCATATCTATCATGTAAATCTTTCTTTTTTGCCTGCCTATGTTCCAGGTCCTCTGAACTTCTGCGCATCTTTTGTCTCGCAATTTGATTTGATGGATCCTGGTGTCCATCTGTCAGTTCCAGTCTTGGACTTTCTGGATAATCTTCATCAAACACCATCTCATACCTGAAATGATTTCATTGGGCCATTTAGAAGCATACACAAAAAGAAAAACACTAATCCACCTGTTTGAAGAATAGAACCTCGAATTATTTTCTCCACCACGCTGCTCATTATCGTCCTTTATGATGTATTTGGAAGGTTGGTTACGGGTAGGATCTCCGACGCAATATTTAGCCATATGATCCATAGCACCACACTTTGAGCAGCCTTTTCCTACAGCAAGAAGATAACTCAGTAATACACTTAATAGGCATCTAACATAGAAAAAAACTAGCAAACACCACATTTTTCTCCACCTAAATAAGATAATCCAAAAATACTGAATGATTGTGGAATCAACCCCTATATATATATATATATACATGATTGGGTAATGAATATTAAAAGCAAAAAGAAAAAATTTAAATGGTTTAAGGGATTCTTCTGTTCCCCCTATTGACTAACGTAGGCAGCCAATTTTATTTTCTCGGGTTCCTTCCTCGAGTTGAACCGCGCCGACTGACCGTTTTCAGATTCAACTGAAAAAAGATTACAAAACAGGCAGGCTATATATTGACTGATTTTCTGTACTGTTCAGACCGGACCAATGTACAGTTTGGGTTTGAACCGGTTAGATCGATATGCTTTCCTAACCTTGACAAATACTAATAACTAAGTACTTGTACTACTAATAATTATAGTTTATATCAATTTTTTATGATAATAAATCAAGTAATAATGTTTAATTTTATTCCTTAAATAATACTGAAAATATTAATAATAAAAACATTTCGAAATCATTTTATTTCATAGAAATATTTCAAATTACTTAATGTCAATTTTTTTATTTTGTAATATTAATATTTTAAAAATAGAAAATTCCAAACAGTAGGATAGAAAATTCCACACAGTAGGAGACACTAAGACTTGTGGCCTATTAAATGGTTCACGCACTTTCAGTAAAACTTCAAGCGAGAAGACGAGAACATGAATACAATAAAAGCGCACGTATAATATTCATATGAACAAATGTTATTATATATACAATCACTCGTTCATTATTACCTTTACCCATCTGGTTGTCTTTGCGCTTGAATTGAGACCACAGCTTTGAAACACTTTGACTAAAATCAACATGTATCCTTCTATCGTCAATCAAGGCATTATCCATCTGCGGAAAACACAAAGCGAAAAATTTAGTTTTTCTTGGAAGATAAAAGGCTCCATCTGAAGTCCAACAGGGAATCAATATGGTAAATAGTTAAAGAAAATTAAACACTACAATAGAAACATCTAAATCAACATGTCCATGATTACAGTAAAAATGATCTAATTTAGGCTGATGTTTGACATACGAACCAAAAAAAAGTAATGTATTGACTCACCAACTCGGACAAAATGCAAAGTCTAGTTGTGTGATAGCCAGATACAAAAGTTTGATTAAACTTACTAGACCAAGAAAATAACCCACCAAGATAAGGGACAAGTTTCACATTGTGGTCCATAGGAGTGTGTCCACAAGAAGTAGACGCCTTGATTAGACCTTTTGTAAAGAACCACGATCCTTGATTTGAACTTGCTATTGTAAGTCTTCAACTCATATAAATTCTTATTGATTATCCTCCAATGAGTAAAAATATCATCCATTTACAAACTAGGATGAAAAAGTCCGTGGTTTGCAGAAACATAAGATCACGTGATCAAATTTACAGCAGCCTAAAGACAAATTCCTCTATTGAGGTACTCAAAATCTCCGAAACTAGGTATGAAGGGAATGTTTGAGGCAATACAATGAGGTTTTGATTAGACATACGTAACTAAACTCCCACTAAGAAAAAAGTCAACAGATTGCTCCATGTGGACTTCTTGAATATCATCATGGAAGCTTTCTTGATGCCTAATTAGTCGAAAGGCCAATCAAATAAAAAAGCAAAAGGGATAGCAAAGCGAAAGGCCAATCAACGAAGATAATGTTTGCAAAGGTCAAGAGGTGACATCAGGCTGGAGAATAACATAAATATCCCTTCTACGAGTATAGGAAGACAATTATTAGTCTTTGATGTTAAGAGAAGGACAATGTGATATGCTCAAAGAAGGTAATGCTTGCAAAAGTAAAGAAGCTTTTGAAGAATAACATAAATATCACTTCTTATTTTAGTATAGGAAGACAATTATTAGTTTTAAGAGTTTGGTACAACAGAGACCTAACAGATGGACAAAACAGTCAAATGAGGGGGAGATCGTACAACCATGTATTAGAAAACATCATGACATAAGGATTTCGACCCTAGAATGAAAGGTATGCAATTGATTACATAATAAGCAAATAAAAATGTCATGATTCCAACAAAAAGAAGGAATATGTATACAAAGGAGAGTAGGAACTATTTTACGTAAATGATGATGATTATGCTTGATAACTCCCATTCTGTTGAGAGTCTGTGGGCAGGAATTTTAGTGTAGAATATCACAAGAAATAAGGAAATAGAAATAAGCCCAAATAAATAGTATAGCACGTTGTTCATATATGGTACCAACCATCTATGCAGAATCTTGCACAACATCAAAGGATGGAGAGAAAGTCACCCATCAATTAAGAAAATGGCAGAAATAGGACTAAAGGAAAGCTAGCGACATATATATCAAAGAGAATATAGGAGAGGCCTTCCCTATGCCACTAATCTACATGGTAGAACCGTCAATGTGAGTGACATTAAAAGGAGTACTAAAATTACAAAGAGAGGATAAAAGAAAAATGTGACCAATGATATGGTCAATATGATGTAAATACAAATATCCAAAGACCAGTAAAGATATTAATAGAGGTAAGAATAATATGGTTATTAACTGATTCCAAGACATGAATTGAAGAGACTTTAAAAGTTTAGAATACTATTAAGTAGATAGGCGATTGTGGGAGGAACCTCTTGACTCTATAGCTACAACATAACATCTTGAGGAGGATATTTATAAAGCACATGATACTCTTCCCAAACATGCCCAAAAGGACTACAATAAAAGTAAAGAACATTGTTGAGCCACTATGACTTCCACTACGACCACCGCGACCCCCATTGTGACCCAAACCATTATAAAAATGAGCAGCTTGTGGAATGAAGGTAAGAGTGTCATGTGGAAGAGTAGGAGCAGTGTTGGTATAATCAAAGGGAGGCCTCGTGAGTAGTAAGTGTCAACTGAGTCCCAAATGAAGTGGGAGGCAAAACACAAATCACATGAGCTTATGCCTCAATCATCGATGGAGCACTAAGTAGCTAGGCACTAACATCCAGTACACGTGTGAAACTGAGATATCATGGTCGTATCAAAAAATTGAGCAAAGAATCAATACATGTACATTTAGATAGTTTTACATTTGAAACATTAGTGATCAGTGTGATTAGGCGGTTCTCAATACCATAAGGAGGAAACAAAATAAGGATGAAATATCACAGAAAGAATAGTTCGCGACAATTTGGCATTCCATAGTGACCATCGGAGTAGCAAAAAATTGTCCAATAGTGAAGATTATGGAAGATAGAAAAGATGTCACATTTGAGACTTTAGAAAAGATGTCACATTTGAGACTTTTTTTTATTTTCTTTTAAATCCTAATTGAGCAAAATATCTATTGATCTAACATGACAATCAAAAGGAAGTAGCAACAAACAATGAAGCTTGTCACTAATCAATTAATAAGTGACAAAGGGGATAGTAGTAGCAACAAGCATCAAAGCTTGTCATGTGGATGGTAGCCAACTAGTGAAGTAACTCTACAATTATCACGTTATTTGGTAAAGCAACGAGGAAACTCGGCAAGTGACATAGGCAATAGCAACAACGAACAACAAAGGCAACAACCACTATCAAGGAGAACATTAGCTAGGACAAAAATAAATTCAATAAAAAGAAAGCTCATCAACATAAGATTAAAAAGATAAGTGATAAGAGGAGAAGTTCACAAGAAGAGAAGAGATAATACTCACCAAAAATTTATGGTCAAGGAAACAATGAGTCACAAATATATCCAAAGAAAGTAGCATGATTACATAAAAATAGGTCATGTGAGTGGCTAGAAATTTCCTTGTCTGATACCATTTGTACTAAGTGAATGGATTTGATTAACATTAGTTCACTACAAATAACAATATTATACAAAAATACAACTCTACATAACTAAAAAGTCTAAACTACCCTTATATTTAACATAGACAATGGTCCAAGTTTACGCTACAAAGTTATTAAAAAATCCTATTTCTTTTGTATATGTGTTGAAAGATAGCTAAAAACACATTTTTAAAGATGAAGATTAGGAAATGTTTACAAAAAACGCAAGGAACATACATGCCCACAAAGCTATTAAGAACTGAAACTTATAATATGAAATGTAGAAGACCTATTGACAAAAATGCTATATAGAGTATATGCCCATCTGATTTCACATGTAAAGGTATAACTTCTTATCTAAGTGAAAGTTTTCATCTGAAGAACACACTTTGTCCCATCTTCAAAGAGTGTAACTTTTAAAAGCAAACTGAAATGAGAAGCAAATACATGTTTTATGGAAGAAAGGGCTATGAACTCTACCTATCTAATTTCCATGTTGACATTTTCAATCTAAGAACTATATACTCACTATCACTAAACAAAATCGTGCCCTCAGTAAAATCCCTTCCCTTCATAATGTAAGAGGAGAAGCAATCTTAAACAAAGTCAATGGATGTGTAACATGTATATGTCAATTCAACATAAAAGGAGATAAAAATATCATAAGAAAACAAGGAATATAAATCCTTCATCATACCTTGAAATAAGCTTGTTCACAGGCTTCATTAGTCTCAAACTCTGGCTCAACAAAAAAATATTAATAATAAGTGTGACAAGTAATAGGCATAATTAAAACATGTGAAAAATAGGAGATAAGTGCAAAGGTAACAAGATATCTTTCTACAATTCCATCATAATGCGACAGTAAAGATGTAGCTAGTTTACACATGATGAAACAAGGAATGCAAAAATGAGCAATGTAACAAATTATGAAACAAACATAAAATTGAATGGAAAATTATAAGGGTTAGTGGACATTTATGTTTCCTTTCTCCATTCTCTATCAAGAGTACATATATTTTAGAAAGAACAATTATATAGGAGTAGAGACATATAAAATAAGGAGTGGATGCATAAGTAGACAAGCTCCATTAGAAGCACATGTCTAAGAGGTAAGATCAACACACCTATAAATGCATAGCACAGGCTATCTCCAGTCTTGTAATCGCGAATGACTTCAGCCCTGTCATCATCTAATTATGTTAAAACAAATGTTTTTCAGAAGACTTGATCACCCCCAACACAAAGAATCAACTAACATCCTAGAACAAAAGAAAAAAAAAACAAAAATAGGTAATGAATATGTAACTACTCACGATATAACAGTACCAAACCGAGAGAAGATCGTATGCAAATCTTCATCCTGAATCAAGAGATTGAAATTTATATATATGGCTGAACAAATCTCATATCATAGTATGGATTGAAAATTGAAAACAAAATCAAAAACAGAAAACAAACGATGAAACCAAATAGGACCTTAGTTTATGTCCCCATATGAGAAAACAAAGACTTACTTCAGTAACTGGATTCAATTTGCAGACAAAAAGAACATTATCAGGAGGCTTTATTTCAGCATCAGGAATGTCCCCAATCTGTACAGAAGCAATGAAACAATTTTATGCACATATCAAGACCATTTCCATAAATGGCATAAGTATTAAAATATTTTTAGAAATTATACTATCTGTTTCCATAAATGGCCTAAGTACTAAATATTAATAGAAATAATACTAAGTAAAAGGATTAGTTATGTGGTATAGATGCGCACACTTTCAAGAACTACAGCACTAGAATGAGCTTCCTTTGCTCGAAGAATTTCATCAAGTTCTGTTGGGCCCAATTGCTCATCCATAGGCACCCAATCATCTTCAAGCCGCACCTCATCATCAGCCTGGTTACCAAAAAATCAAATGATCATAATCATACATAAGATAGATAAAACTAGTAAACTACATGACAAACTAAACCATAACGAAAAATCACCACAAATCTAATATAAATTACTTAATGAAATACCACATATGTTTGTGTGTATTTGTGGGCTAACATCAAAGTATAAAAGAGATTAACCATTTAGGTCTCTAAATGAAACGAGGTATGGTATTCACGTTCATGAAGCCCAAACAATGCTTTTTTAGTCCTAATAAATTCAAGAATCTATACATACCCAGGCAACTATTAACTAAATTTTTCATGTCCTCTCTTTTTCTGCTTCCTTTTAGTCTCAGAGCAAAGCATAGTAGACCTTGTGTGGTCTTTCAAGGTTACTAAGAGTACAAACAGCAATAATCACATTGCACATGGTAATACTACATATTGCAACCACAAAATAGAAATTTGGTTCCATTGGGTTAGCTAACTGTTCTCAGTACTATTCTTCTAGTTTAAGTAATGGTAAGTAATGAAAATATATTATATGAATAAGGTTATTCAACACATCTATTACTCATTGATCATCACCAAATGCTTCAAAGAAATTAAAAAAAGAGAGTAAATTAACTATTCATCCATTGGATAAAAACATCATAAAAATGAATGAAAAGATATTGCTTGAAACCTCAAAAATTATTGTCAATTACAAAGATGTACATCCAAATACACTTTGTGGACAAGATAGAACTTGATCAAAACAAAAACATAGACTCAAACCATGCAGACTAAAAAATATAACTTTTATCTCCTGAAGCAGGTTTCAACATGATGTATAATGAGAGTAACTAGATGCCAAAACAGAAGCTAAATCAAATACCAGTGACAATTCCAGTACTACAATGGCCCATTTAGATCAGGGAGTTGGCGTGGTGTAAAGTGAAAATTGAGGGAAGTAGAGCAAAAATGCAAAGTAAAAATTAATTTAATTTTTATTAGGAAAAGAAAAGTATTTACATTAAGTTATCCATGTTAGATTAGAGTTTCAGTTTATTAAGGAATGATAGAAGTATTTATTAAAAAGGATTTTATCCTTATTTGGAAGTTTAGATGAAATGCTTATACCATTAGAAGGACTTTTCTATATGTTGTAGATTAATTATATACAAGTTTTAGAATTTTTTTTTTCAAATCCCATAGATTTTGGGATCCTAGGAGATTGTTTCCTATTTTTCTCACATACTATGACATATATAACCACGTAACTCAAAAATCAATTGTAAGAACACAAATTATTTCCTCTTCAATTTTGTGTCATGGTATCAAAGCCCTGAGGTCTTTTTCTTGAGAATCTTCTATTAGCAACTTTCATTGCTGTGTTTTTCTTGAGACTTAATTCTTTTGTTTTGTCATGTGCCCAATATGTATGCATCCAAAGTTGCCATTCCCAAAAAAGATGAAGCTTCGAATAAAGAAGTTTTTAATAGTAAGGAAATTGAAATTTGAGGAATTTATCAGGATCTCTTAAGCCTGTTGGAACTAGTTCTTTGGCTATCTTTTTGCATGAATCCCTTACACAAGCACTAAGCCAACGCTTGGATAATTGACTCTAATGCCTCAAACCATACAACTTATTCTTCACAATTTTTTTCAAAACTATACTCCATACCTTAGTAATAGGAAGATTGTAGTGGTCAATGGTTAATTAGCTACTGTGCCAAAACTATCAGCCAACCGTTCGTCTATCCAAAAGCTTGCATATGGCCATAAATGTTATGCAATTTTTTTCTCTTATTGCGTTTTTTAGGACCAAGACTCAGGGAGGAGTGGAATCTTCATGAAAAATCGTCAATAATTTGTTCATTGTCATTTCTTAGTACTTTAATAAAAATGTCATTCGGCTTTACCATTTACACTTTCTTCATTAATCTTTTAGACTTTCAAAACTCATGTTTCCACATTTGTTCAAAGGAATTAGGTGTGTTAGTCTTTCATTGGGAATTGCCAAAATGTACTCACATATCCTTTCCTAGTCATCATCCTTTTCATTTGGTTCATAGGGATATCTGAGGTGCCTTTTCTATTCCTAATATTTTTGGGCCTCATTGGTTTGTCTTCTTGATTGATGATTCTATTTGGATTTCATGGATTTTCTTAATTAAATATAAATCTAATGTTAGTCCTACTATTCCTAATTTTTATCCCATGATTCAAACCAACTTGGAGTTAAGATTAAAAGCTTTAGGTCGGACAATGCTAAAGATTATAATCAGATTTTGTCACCATACTTTCAAAAATAGGGAATTATTATTGACTCCATGTTGACACACCTTTAAAAATGGGCATTTACTTAATGTAACTCAGCTCTACTCTTCAAAGGGAATGTTCCTACATCCTACTGTGGGAGGCAGTACTAACTACCACACATATGATAAATAACGTCTCCCACATGTGTAAGACAATAGAAATCCCATACAAACACTTAATACCTATTATCCCGACTTTAGAATCTCAACAGGCCTATTCCTAGAGTATTTAGTTGTACTTCTTTTGTATATGTTGATAGTTGTTGATATTATAGAAATAACTAGCTGGTTCTCTAGAGATAATTAGTTGATATTCTACAAATTAGTGGCTAAATTAAACAAATTTTATTTCTTAGAGAATGAATAAATTATCCTTGATTTAAGGACGTGATTAGGGTTGTATTATACTATATATTTCATGTACTATTCACAAATGATCTGATGTAGACCAAATAGAAGAAGTATTAACTAGTAACTAATAATCACAAAATTAGGACATATGGCTGATATTAAGTTGCTGGAATATAAAATTTCCAGGCTGAATTTTGGCTAGGAATACAAAATTTTCAGATTTTGTATAGATGGATTTTTAAGGTTCGAATGATCAAAATTTAGTTTAGGAGTTCAAGATTTGATGCATCAAATTGTCCTTTCTCTACCAAGATTATTACAACACCATTTACAATCAAAGAGTAATTGCATGATGAACCCAAACTCTAGTGTAAAGTTCCTTAGCCTTTCGCAAAAGGGCATCTTCTAGCTTAGGATTTGTTTTCTCATTGCATCGAGCAATAGAGTAGTTCCAATTGCTTAGAGAGAGTTGCTTAAAAATTTCTTTCAAAATTTTGAGCAAAATTACCAAAGTTTATATGAATCAATTCTAAGGTTCAACTCCTCCATGCATATCTAGAGCTACTCTTGTGCAACTGCCACTTTTTTTTAGAAACTCCAAGGTCTTAAGTGTTGACCCATTTATATTGGAGTGCATAAGGGGAACTCTCAAATTTTGAATCTAGGTTTTTGAAGGTAGTTGATCCCTAAAACCAAATCTTTTGATCTTGCCTTAATCATGCGAGTGAGAATCCTTTTAATCTGAACTTGTTAATATTTATCATCCTCATCAAAATGTAAACCTTCCATTATCATTTATCGGAAGTATATCTCATGTTATGCCCAAATCAAGCCATGAGCTTCATGCATTTACAGTTCAGCTACTGAGATATGTAAATGATGTTTTTCCTCCCATTCTTTAGTCCACACATCATCAACTCTTCAAATTGATTACAACTTCCCTTTTCCATGACTTCATGTTATATCTTACAATTGTCTAAATTTCAATTATCTCCATATACGTCAACATTATCTTCCAGTTCTCTATGAATTTGTTCGAGCATACATTATACTTCTAGACTGCTTAAATTGCTAACTCCATAATCGGTTACAACAATTGGTTAACAAACTGTGACATAATTAGTTGTCGATGAATTTGTCTTTATAGAAAACTAGGCAATACTCCATCTTTAGATAATCTCCATCCGTATGCAAGTCGTTGTTGCCTTGTTAGCGACCATGCAGGGGAAGACCAAGAGAATGTCGTGAATGTTGATAACTTTGTCAATTTGCAGGAGGGACCACCTAACCGTCCCTTATTGGTTTATAGTCGTAGGAAGAGGGGTAGTACAGCTGTGGACAATAACTAATTGTGACACCTAGGTGGCAGCAGGTTGTTACGTAGGGGAATATTCAGGTTGTTACGTGGGGGAAATATGACATATATAGAGCTAGAAATCAAGGAGGGGGTTTTTATCATCTTTCTTAAAGAACTTATTGTATTCGGCTGCGGCTTGGGAAGGGTTGCAGTGGCACCCTTATCTCTCAATTAACTTCAATACAAATCAGTATTTCTTTACTTATCATTCTGTGCAGTTTCCCTTAGATCCTAACTCTACCATGCCTTGACAATTGTGAAATGATAAAGCAATTGCACCTAAAAGTGTGACCAACCTACCTATCGCAATTGTAATCGTGCATGTTGCGATGCCTCTCCAACCATTAACTTTCATACATTATTCTACTAACTATGGAAAGCATAATTGGGTGACTAGGTGCACAAAAACTATATCGATTATGCATTTTTATGCCTAAAGTATGTGGATAGCGAGCAATTGGTTTAGTGTAATTGGCAATAGAAGAGTAAAAGATGACTAATCTTTTCAAGGGGCTAATGGAAAATAGACATGTCCACCTAAAGGAACTTATCATTATCAAGCTACTACCTATAGGACACACCATCACCAGATGAAAAGCTTTCAAGGAGAGTAAACCATATTTTGAAAACATTTATGTTAGCACCTTGAATTGAAGATATCACAAAAAGTGGCCCCCTAGCTAAAGCTAAAATAGTACTTATGTGTGCCCTAAAATAGGCATAACAAGCTTACTAACAATATCCTTGAAGACAACCATTCAAATGTTATCTACATTCGACAAATCGCCATTAGTAATAAGAATGGTGCCAATGGAAATTGGTGTTTGCTCATGATAGACTGGGGTTAGCAAAGGGTGAGGATTGCTTAAAATAATTAGAAATGCAATGCCTTTGGCCTTCTTTATTTTTTTGAACTCTGATTCCAATTGAAGCAACACAGAACATCATTAGATCTTTATAAATCCCTATCACAATTGCATCATCACTATAACCACCACTTGTAGAAGTATATCAATATATTACACTAGGAAAGCATAATAAGATCCATGAGTACTAAACTTTACTTGTGAGAGTTCACACTGGAAGAAAAGTAGCTTCTACTTTAGGTTGATTCTTCATTTGAGTAAAAAAGAACATCATCTTTTGCACTTTCAAAGACCCTCCTACAGGACAAACTTTAATATCCTCTATCTTCTCTTCATATTAATCATAAATTGGTTTTCTAGTTCTTCCTCAAGTTCAACTACATTCTCCCCCCATCGCAGGAAAGTAAAGAAACATGACCCTTTTATCCACAAGTGAAACATCAAGCTTGGACATTATTGCCTTCCTTAATTATAAAGGAACTAGATACCATACTTTTGTCTACAACAATTATTTCATCATTAGTTACATTATTGATGATTTTATTAGTTGCAATAGCTTGTCTTCAGCAATTCTTTCATCATTAGTTGCATTATTGATTATTTTACTAGTTGTAGTAGCCCTTCAACAATTTCTTTGGTTTGTTTAATAAGAACATTTAAGTTTCAACAATTTCTTTATTGTGTATGTTGCTATGGAACTCTCTTCCACCATCGATGTGGAATACCTATCAATTTAAGTTTTACAAACAACATTTTTTTGATGTTCTAGCATAGGTTTCCATTTGAATTCATGTTAGCTGCCAAATCCAAGTAATCTTCCTTACCAAGTCTACCATAAAAATCACTTGCTTCAACCTTGACTTTCCTACTATTTAAGTCAAGGGTCAAGAGTAACTGCATTTTAGTTCCACCTCATATCATTCTCTTAACATATCCAATTTCATAAAACCAATAGTACATATTCAACCTCAAGATTGTTTGAAATCTCAAGGGACTTGTGGTCACATTACAAATTCACCATACGCACTTGCACTAGTTCCAAGCATCATAAGGCTTGTACAACCAACTCCAAGTCTCCAATCATGCACTACATATCTTCCATCATCATTTGTAGGGATTGGTTTCCTATATCTCAATTTCTACCATAATACAACATATTTTAAAGCTGAAATCCTTCAAAGCATGTAGGATCTTTCATTGTGATATCACTAATCAAGCTATAAATGTTGGTAGATTTCATGCTCATAAATTGTGCTTTCAAGAGCTAGATATACCACACAACCATTTAGTTTTTAATGCTTCATAATTTCTATTAAAGTGCCCATACAAAAATGATTATTACCTCATCCTTCGGTCTCCCTTCTGGAGAAGATTCTGGAATCAATTCTGTTAATTGAGATGGATCTTCAAAAGGATCATCAAGTATATAGGTGTGCTTGATCCTGTCAGTGACACAATTTTTATTTTTCTTTTCGTTTTACCAAAATCATGGAACTAATCAACCACAACACAAATATGAACAATAGGATTAGTGAACCTGATATTTTTATATGGCCGATTCTTGTCATCCACATAAGCTTCATTAATCCTAGTCAATGTCTCATGCCCTTCAGCTACCTCTCCAAAGACCTTTAAAGTAAAAGATTTAGTAACACTGAAACTTATAAGGAAACCAAAGAGACACGTCATTTTGTTTATGAAAAGGGAGCAAAGGAAATTTTCTTAAAGTTGTCTATCAAAGGTATGTTTCCCTTTGTCACTAAATGACCCCATGTCCTCTGCTACAAATAACCATAACTGAAATGCAACAAAATGGAGACCCTAAATAACATAACAAGAAAGTGTAAACTTACACACAAAACCATTGTTTTGGCCATCTCATCACAACATATATTGCTGTTTAGAAAACAAAGTAGACTGATATATACTGATCTGGAATACCAATCAATTAGGTGCCTCACAAACATTGACCAAGCTCCTCCCCACAAACAAATCACCAAAAGATCAACTATCACATTGACATACAACTTTATGAGTGGTTTTCATAGATCTTCAACAAGTGATATGAGAAGTCAAAGACAATGAAATTTAAACTAAAAAACTAATGAGCCTGCTACATTCTTTAAATTGTAGCAAATATTGTACAATTTAAGGCCACAGAGGAATTTGTCATAAGTTAAAACACATCATATGGTAAAAGCCATAAACCAGCGTCAATCCTATCCTACAAGGTAGCATGACATTGCACGTCCAAAGGATTCATGTAATGTGCCTAGCATTCTACAAATTCTAGATTAATATTCTAACTCTTCATGATGGATTTTTTTTAGAAACCTATAAACGCATATCAAGAAAGAGAGAGAGAGAAAAGGACATTGTTAATGGGGTAATTAGGTTCAACAACTTACTGTGTGCTTCCCATCAAGATAGTCCAGATCATCACGCAGTGTTATGTAAAACTACAAAAAGTTTAGAGAGAAATAAGATATTAAAAAAATAATTCTAATGTTCCAAATTGAAAGAAAATGTATGAAAATCAAAAAGAGACAAATTCATAACGGGTCAGAAAACTATAGCCCACCTGAGAAGCATTCAGATTCTCTCCAGCGCTTGCCATTGCAACAGTCCCTACCTTAGAATGTTTTAGATCAAGATGGATTTCATCACTAAAAAAGCGAGCCTGATCACCGTATAGAAATCTGATGAAAGGGCATAGTATTAATTAATATCTTTGTATATAGGTGCCACCAAGCATTCATATATCCAAGACCTTTGTACAAACATAAGCATCATCCAGAAGGATGAACAACTGTAAGCAGAAATTAGTAGAATTCAGAAAATACGGCATAACAGAACCACCTACTTGTAAACTGAATCCCCACCAGCTCCGGTACCAGTTGGATCACCTGTCTGTGCAGTAAAATCCTTCTGAACGGCGTGAAAGAGGCAACCATTGTAGTACTTAATCCTACATTAATATAAGAACGTGTAAAGAATAAAATGAAGCAAGGGAATGGAATTAACACGCTCGTAGTCACTAGAAATGTTGAGAGGGACAAAATTTCCAAGATTGAGGTTTTAATGTGTCCAGTTACGCAAAAGAAAATTAAACAAAACCAAACTATAAAAAAGGGACAGAGCCTAAGGAAACCGTTGGTCACCAAATACAAGTAATGCAAAAGGTTAATTATGTTGAGTATATACTTCCCTTAAAATCAAAACCCAAGTATCTCAGGAAACTGAATCAAATCCACCAAACCAAAATATGTGTATGTATTTGAAAACAGGAGTTACTTACTTGCAAAGCTTCAAGAAGTTTTTGGAGGTTAAAGGGCACTTGTCAGTGTACAAATCAACAACTAGGTCCCCTAAGCTAGTGACTATAAGCACTGACATCTTGTTTTGGCGACTGCGAAAATAGCAAATAATAGGCTCCTACGTTAGACAGTCAAAGAAAAAGAAAAACAAAACAGGAAGTAGGGAAAACACGATGGTTAATAAAAGGGCTGTATGGGGCGAACGGATCAGGATTAGGCAAGAGCCAGCAAGCTACGGCTGTGATCGAAGCCTGAACTGGCGATGCATCTGTTTTGACGGGGTGAGCTCGGGAAGCTACTTGTGGGGGCTTTGTTATAGGTTTTCTTAATTGGGGTCGTTAACCTTCAAAATTTGTGTTTCTAGGTTTTTCAACTTTAAAGAAGCACATGAATTATCTAAAACCATCAGTCAATTTCTTCTTGGTCAACCTTGCCCCCTCGCCTCTCTCGCTCTCTCGCTCTCACTCTCCCCGAAGAAGTACGCGGACGACAATATATACCGTGAACCCTTAACGACTGACACTTTTGCGAACAAAACAACTAATGTACCATGATAAATGTGTACAACTTAAAATGACATGAATGTTTTCTATTAAAACACTTGACCACCAGATTATTGGTCCATCATCGCTAACTGGAGCAGTAGACAGTGACACTACTCAATGCCTAAGAAGAGGAACTAGAAAAGAAAAATGGGTTATATAACTGGAGATTTTATAAGAGAAACAACAGAAAAGGGCAGATCTAGAAGCCTAAGAAGAGGAAGGATACGGGACAAATGGGTCAGCAGAGATTGAAGAGAAAAATGGTTTGACAATGGCAACAAGCTACAGAACTTGGGAAAGATTCTTAAGAACTTGGAAAAATTATAAAGAAATGACCATATTCAAGAAAAGACAAAAGCCTTTTCATTTTCCACCTTTTGTCCAAATAAAATAAAAAATAGAAGAATATGAAGAACCTACAGAACGCCCTCCCGCTACCAATCTTCCTCTGTAAAGACAAAGTCACAAAACCGTGGATCCATCTCATCCCGCAATCTTTCCCTCTCTGTCTCCCGTACACGCTCATGCGCACACACAGCTTGTTGCCATTGTCAAACCATTTTTCTCTTCAATCTCTGCTGACCCATTAAAACCTCAATCTTGGAAATTTTGTCCCTCTCAACATTTCTAGTGACTACGACGCTCGTAGTCACTAGAAATGTTGGAAATTTTGGACACGCTCGTAGTCACTAGAAATGTTGAGAGGGACAAAATTTTCAAGATTGAGGTTTTAATGTGTCCAGTTACGCAAAAGAAAATTAAACAAAACCAAACTATAAAAAAGGGACAGAGCCTAAGGAAACCGTTGGTCACCAAATACAAGTAATGCAAAAGGTTAATTATGTTGAGTATATACTTCCCTTAAAATCAAAACCCAAGTATCTCAGGAAACTGAATCAAATCCACCAAACCAAAATATGTGTATGTATTTGAAAACAGGAGTTACTTACTTGCAAAGCTTCAAGAAGTTTTTGGAGGTTAAAGGGCACTTGTCAGTGTACAAATCAACAACTAGGTCCCCTAAGCTAGTGACTATAAGCACTGACATCTTGTTTTGGCGACTGCGAAAATAGCAAATAATAGGCTCCTACGTTAGACAGTCAAAGAAAAAGAAAAACAAAACAGGAAGTAGGGAAAACACGATGGTTAATAAAAGGGCTGTATGGGGCGAACGGATCAGGATTAGGCAAGAGCCAGCAAGCTACGGCTGTGATCGAAGCCTGAACTGGCGATGCATCTGTTTTGACGGGGTGAGCTCGGGAAGCTACTTGTGGGGGCTTTGTTATAGGTTTTCTTAATTGGGGTCGTTAACCTTCAAAATTTGTGTTTCTAGGTTTTTCAACTTTAAAGAAGCACATGAATTATCTAAAACCATCAGTCAATTTCTTCTTGGTCAACCTTGCCCCCTCCCCTCTTTCGCTCTCTCCCTCTCACTCTCCCCGAAAAAGTACGCGGACGACAATATATACCGTGAACCCTTCCATAATAACATCAACTTTCAATTTATATTTCTTTTTATATATATATATATAAGAAGGAAAAGGAAATCGATTACACAATGAGTCTTGGGAAACAGATTCCTGACATATCCTCGAGGAGGAGTACATGACACCCAATGGATGGAAGATCAAAATAAGTAGTGTCGAGCTCAAAATGCTCAGTATATCTTGCTAGCCAGTCCGCACAGCGGTTTGTCTAACTGTAGATGTGACGATGGACCATTGTCCAGTTCCGTGTAAACAGTTCGTGGATCCCTTGAACAATGGGGTTATGGGTCAAGGATTGGTTGGCGAGGAAGAGAGGAGTTGGATGGCCTCATTTGAGTCAACTTCCAACGAAACCCTAGAGTCCACGTGAGCGTGAGCCCTATAAATTCTCCCCAGAGTTTCGCAAACACCAATGAGCACCAGCCTAGATTTTGGCTAAACCCGCCAAGCTAATTGCCTGAACTGTCTCTGAGGATTCCGCCAGCTGAAGCCAAGGAGGAGGAACGGGAACAAGCGCCATAAATGTTCAACTTGGCCCACCCGATAGGAGGTTTGCACCAGCTGATGAGGTGTTTGTAGCGTTGGGGATGACCAGTGATAAAACTGCTTTGCCAAGCGGTTGACTTGTGGATCTAATCTGCATTAGACAAAATAATGGAAATAGGTGAGGATAGCTAAATAAAACGAATATCAAAAAGGGCGTCATTACGCCAAGCCCATAATAACCAACAAGTTATGCCAAAAACAGTCAACCACCCCTGTCTGAACACTCGTCTGTGGGCTTGGTGATTGGCATAGAGCCATTGGTGGAGGGGCATAGTGAGAAAGTTTGAATTAACAATGTGCGGCGGAAAGGAACTCCACACTTGCCGGGCTCTAGCGCAGTCTCGTAATGCATGAAGCAAGGATTCTTCGAAGCCGCAGTGGGAACAAGACCCCTCCGTTGTGAGGTGTCTGCGAACCCTATGTTGGTTAGTTAGTAACCTGTCCTGGGCGAGGAGCCAGAGGAAAGTCCTAATTCGTTATGGGCCAGGCCAGTGCCAGATGGCCTTCCAAAATCCAGGACCCTCGATGTTCTCTTGATCCATCAGCATGGAGTAGGTAGAAGCTACAGTAAAATGACCAGTGTCGGACAGACCCCACACAAGCTTATCCTGTCCTAGGAAAGGCCTCAGGGGGAACGTCCCAGCTATTAAACGGCATATACCCATCGGGAGGGAGCCTATTTCTTTACTTTTAAGACCAAAAAAAACAAAATGATAAATAATTTTATTTGATACGGATTTTAAGTTCGGATGTAAAAATCAGACCAGCCCTACTAACTCGACTGTGTCAAATATGGACTAGACTAGTTTTTTATTTAGTTTTTATTTTTAACAATTGTGAATAAAAATCAGCCGATTAAATAATAAATCGACTAGTTTTGATTTAGTTTTTATGTTTAACAGTTGCGAATAAAAATCAGTTGATTAAATAATAAATGGACTAGTTTTTCTAAATGTTGAAAAATCGAATGTCTTTGTCACCCATATCATAAGTGCACAAAGACAAACAACTCAACCACAAGGATCAAACTCAAAAATCCTACATCCAAATTCACATGCATTATACCTCTATACTTAACACAACATCTCTTTTCAAAAAAATAAAAATACTTAACACAACATCTAACCAATTTTTATAAGCCTTAAGTTCCAACTCGCTCCGTTTCACGTAAATGAGGCAGCTCCGATGGTGGCAATAAAAGATGAGATTAAAAGAGAAACAAGAAGTTGAGGAACTGTTGAGGCAAAATATCAACAGAGGGTAATATTCTGACAATCGAGAGAAAGATACATATGAGAGAAGAAGACGAGGGTTTCCATATTCTAGTTACTTTAAACCAGTGTTGTGTTTATTATTATTAATTTATCATATCCATTGAGGAATAAATGAGATTTAAAAAATCATATATTTTAAACATAAAAACCTTATATCATCTACAAATATTTTAATCTTGTCGCATTCCTTCTTCATAATTAGAGCCCACTGTAGTACCTTCGACTGATGTGTAAGTAAAGAAGCTAATTTATCATAGTTGGTCATATAATTAGTACTTATTTTTTAAAAATATCAATTTCCACATATAATATAAAGACTTGAAATAAATAGTAAAATTCTAAAATAACATGAAGATGTAAATTTTAGTTTTGTATGGTATTAAAAATATTAGTATTTGTTGATCAAAATTTAAAACAAACTATTGATGTATTTTTCTATTTCAATAAAAATATTTTATTATTACTTATTCTTATAATTTTTACTTCTTATTTATTATATATCGGTTTTATAGTAATTTAATACTGGTTAAACATTTAAACCTTAAACTTTTCCTTTAACCGGTTTGATATCTGGTCCTATTTTTAAAACATTAGTCTTTACCACCAAACTTTGATCCTTCACTCAGTTTGATGTTCGGCGTATCGAAAGTGTACAGATACTAAAATTGTTTGATGGTCATTATTATGTACGTGAATATGATGCACATATATTATACTTAATATTTCATAATTTTTCAATTATTTTAATTTATTTTTATTATTATATTATATATAAACTTGAATATGTTGCTTAAAAGTGAGGCCCCATACATTTATAATGACTTACACAATCCCTACACATGGTTGTGTATCTCCAAAGTTTCTTCAATTCTTCCATTTTATGCCTCGATTTCACACTAATTCTTCTCCTTTTGGTCCATTACTGCAATTATCACCTGAAACACACTTGAAGTAAAATAAGTACAAAAAATACTATAGAATTATTAAATAACAAGAAAAATATAATAAATATGAGTATATAAATATAGTTAATTAATCATTTATCAAAAAACATAAGTTGGCCTTATATAATGTCAAGGTCCTAAGATGAAATCGACACTATACACACCTTAACACTGGCACTAGTATTGTTCCGTTTTTTTTAAAGGTTGTTCATCATCAATTTTTTTTCTATTTCTTTAAAGTGTTAATTCTATCATAAGACCAGTGGTTGACATACTTCTTATATCAATGCCAGTTTGGTTTTGTCTTTAGACACTCCCCTAAGATGCTTAAAATTGGTGCTTGTCTCACCTTGCAGATTAGAACTGGTTACTCTCTATAAGCTCAATTCATTCTTTAACTTAAACTTTCCATCTTCTTTCCACTTTGTCTCATCCCCTTTGGCTTATTAAACATGATATTTATGCATGGAACAACACACAAGAATACAAAAACTATAACCTAAACATATTAAATAAAAGCTTAACAAAGAATAATGTTAGTTAAAATACAAAACTAATGGAAACTCTTAGAAATTTCAATTCTCCCACACTTAAACATGGCATTAACTTTAATGAAAAACAATTAAGATATTAATCTCAATCGAATAGGGCAAATAAGGTTGAGGATTCTCCCCTAATTCCATACAAGTTGGGCGAGGTAAGTTTATAAGAATTTCCATAAAAACTTACCTACAAAAGGAGATATAATTAAATAAAGGAAATAAAAATGAAGAAAGAAGAATAAAAGAAAAAGAAAAGTTAGACTCGCTAGGTTTATTCCGAATAAGAACTTCTTTAGATGTGATTTAGATAGACACTCCTTTAAGCTCTTTACTCTCCCCAGATCGCCATTAGGATTGGCCTAATTCCCTTCTTTCATATAATGTAAAGGAAAAAAGGAATTATTAGGATACATAGTTGAATCTCTTAGTTCTGTATACCACTAATAAGGAGGCAATGGCTCAAACACTAGGTTAAGTACGCCCTTGATGAGGATTTCTTTTAGGTCCATATGTAGGTCCATGTGGAAGACCTGTAATGGCTCAAACATTAGGTCAAGCGCTTCTTTAGCCACATCAATTATCGCCCCTCCAGTAGCCAAAAGATGTCTCCCTATAATGACGAGGGCCTTAGTGTTGTACTTCATATCCATCATATGAAAGTCAATTAGAAAGATGGATTTTCGTACTTCCATATGTAGCTCTTCCACATCACCAGTCTAGTACTAGATAGAATAATCTACCAATTAGAATGACAAATTCATCAAATTCAGATCTCTTATTCCTAGCTTCTTAAAAATAGATAAGGCATTAGATTTGTACTAGCACCTATATCACATAAGCATTTAATTGGTTTTAAATCACTAAATTTGTAAGGAATAGTAAAAATCCCTAAATCCTTCAACTTCTGAGGTAATTTATTATCTGATATGGCATTATACTCTTCTGCCAAAGCCATTATAGCATACTCTTCTTTTTTATTATTTTGTAGATGATCTCCTTTAAAATCTTCAAATAAGATGAGATTTAAGCCAATGCTTCAGTTGAGGGTATATTGATGTTTAGTTTCCTAAGGACATTTAAAAATTTGTTGAAACTATCCTATTTCTTTAGCCTCTGAGGATGTGGAATTAGAAACACATGACTTTACTTGGGTCTTGATAGGTGTGATTTATAGTGTGTTTTCTAGGTTATAAAATGTGTTATTAGGTGTTTTCTTAAGTGATAGCCATGTGTTTAGGACTTAGATTTATGTTTTTATTAATGTTTTGTGAATTTTGCTTGATTATTGATGATTAGGGCAAAAATTTGATATTAATGCTTATTTTAGAGGATTTTTAATACGTTTGAATGATGAGTTGAGACTAGTAAATTAAAGAAAATTTGAAGAAGAAATCGAAGAAAGAGGTCTGTTATGATTGTGCACCTGTATGATCATATAAGAAGGAAGTTGGAGTAGCTGTGAAGCTTCTATCATGATCATGCACTCTTATTCAAAAAAGAGGTTTGTTATGATTGTGCACTTGCATGATCGTATAAGATGGAAGTTGAAGTAGCTTGCAAGATCATGATAGAACATGTAGATAGGAGGCTATGCACAATCTTACAAATGCAAGATTTTTCAAGTCTTGAAATTTTTGTATTTTTGATGATTTGGGACTATATTTGGAATATAAATAAGTGAGGAACCCCTAGAAAGAGCCCTAAGAGGATCAATAAGTATAGAAGTAGTTGAAACTCAATTATTTCCATTTTTCGAAAGTGACATTTATGGCTCATTACTTAATTATAAAAATGCAACCCACCTTGAATTCCTTGCTTAAAAAATTGGTCAAAGGTGCCTCTCCTCTTGCTCTTCTTGTCTTTCTTGATTCCCTTTTCATAGACGAAAATTATAATTTTAAAAAGGGTTGCAAAATTGAAGATCCACAAAGTACATTTACTAAGATTTGCTCCTAGATTATCCAAACCCATGCATTCTCTAGGTTCTTGAACCAAAACCCCTTCCAAAGTTCCAGGGCATTAAAAATGCTCTTACCTTATACCCCCACCACTTGAAGAGTTTCTTGGATCAAAAGAAAACTCTTGTTTTCCTCTACCTTTTTCCCTTCTTGCACAACCTCAAAATCACTCTTTAAGACTAAGAAAAATCAAAACCTAACATCACTCTCTTCTTTCTCTTCTTTTTCTCTCAACCACCGAAACCTCTCTTCTTTGTTTTCCCATTCATGGTTTTGGCTTCTTCAATACAAGCCAATCCTTCTTCTTCTCCTTTTTGCCGTTAATGATTGTACAATGCCCATTTTGCCCTTCCTTCAAAGCCTTAAAGTTTCTAAACTTATGTGACTTGCCACATTTGCCCTTACACACTCTTACAACTTTAAGACTTCAATTCCCTTAACTTATGTCATAAAATCTTACCCACATTAACATGCTGATTGATGGACCCCGTTTTCGAAGCCCAACATCCAGAGTCAAAAACCTTGTGCTTATTACCTTGCAGGGTCATTAGTCAGCTTTCACAAGAGTGGTGTGCTCACTTCAGTCAAATATCAAAATCACAATTTGACTTCTTCATAGAAATTGTAGCTCTAAGCCTTTAGTTTGTTTTGAAGCAAAAATCATCTCAATCGGAGCTCTATAGCTCAAGATATGCTTAAAAAGCTAAAGAGTGTTCAAACCCTAATCACGCTCTCCCAACCGACCTCTCACTTGTTCTAATGCAAAATTTCTCAAAACAACTCCAAAAGATACCATTTTTCATGTAGAGATAAATACATGTCTTAGGAATCCATTGCTTCAAGAATCACTTCATTTGGAGGTCGGATGAGGGAGTTATGCCCAAAGGAATAGCACATGTTTATACCCTCAATTGATTTGTACCTATCTTGGCGCGATTACCATAACTTTCAATCTAGATGTCGGATTGAGTTCGTTTTTAAAACATTTGAAAGAAGACTTCTAGATATACAACTTTTATGAAGACCACAAAGTGAGATTCTGCCTCTAAAAATGGAAAAAATCACAATTTCATTAAGTTGTCCAGTGGATGTCTGTTAAACGGACATCCATGTTCGTTTAACGGACATACATCGGGTTTAAGAGTCCAAAATGTACCCGAGAAGGTCCGTTTAACAGACATACATGTCCGTTAAACAGACATAGACTGACCAAGGGGTGTGTTTACACCCGAGAAGGTCCATTTAACGGACCTTATGTCTGTTAAACGGACATTGGGGTTCCCCAAAGTCCTCCAATGCCTCTCCAAAGCTTCCAACAACCTTCCTAACACCATATACACTTATAATCTTCCCAAATTCACTTATTCTAGTGCCAAAACACCTCATAACAACCCAAACAACAAATTCATCTCACAAAAGTCTCAAATCTCAACTCATTTGGTTCATTAAAAACCCCAATTCCTATCATTCACCATAGCTGTCACAAACACAAATCATATGCAGCATCCTAACTTGTAACAATCATATCTTCCCCTACCGACATCCAAAAATCACAAACTTCATATCGTTGGAAAGCTAGAAAGATCTTCTACAACTTTCAAGAAGACAATTTTTATCAATTCTACCCAGATAATTCCAAAATTTCCCTTGAATTCAGAACACATTCCTATCCTTATGAAAATTTGAAAATAGCCATGCAAAGATTTGAAAATCCATAAACAACCATAATGCATATGTATTTCATTTGCATCAAAATAAGTGTTTTACAACGCTTTAGTGGGCATTTAAAGCCACTTTACAACAAAATCCAAAATACAACTTGACAAAAGCAACAATTTCTCAAAATGCAACTAAAGCATTGTTTTACAAATTCTAACTTCAAAAGAACAAAAGTGCAAAATGGAGTGATGCCTTGGCGCTCATCTCGATCATTCGCTAACTTGCTCATCACCTGTGAGTGGGAAGGTGAGGGGGGTGAGCTTAATGCTCGTGGGTAACAGTTTTATAAACGGTAATAAGCAAAATCACTCGAAACTTTCATGATTATTGCAAAACCTCATTTGAAATCCATACAACATTCAATTATCAAAATTGTCAATCTAATTCACAAATTCACATAAGCTATACATTCATCAACATTGCCAGTATATCATAACCAATCAAACACAACGAAAATAGATTAAACACACCACGAATAAATTAAACACATCAAAATGGTTCGGGTGGATCCGTAACAGAACGTACTACACATTTCCCTTAAGGGTCCTGTGGAGCCGTGAACAGAACGTACTATCGCAATTCCACAAAGTGGTCTTGCGTAGCCGTAAACTTATGGGAGTCCACGAGGGAGCTCCTTGCCACTAGCGGGCAGGCGGGAGAAGCCTTTAGACAAGTGCACTTGACTGCTAGAACAGACCACCACAAACCTATATACATGTAATTCATGAACTTGAAACATGTTGCCTATATGGCACAATTTGAAAACTTGATTTCATGAGCATGACATATATCATATGCATTTCTAGCATCATTTCACAATTCACACAATTCAACAACTAAAATCTCATACCAATCATAACAACCATTCTTCAACTCAATCAAAAGCAACAAATACCGTACTTGCAAAGCAATTAGAACTTATTTCCAAAATTCACATTCAACCACCACATAGGGCAAATTTTCAATCATTTAAAGAACCATAAATGCTAACTTAAAAAGTAGTTGGAAAGATCATTAATTACATTTATAGAAGAACATTGAATAGCCTATTAACTCAATTATAAAAATGTCACCCACCTTGGTTTTCTTGCTTGAAAGCTTGCTCAATTGGGCCTCTCCTCTTGCTCCTCTTGCCTCCCTTGATTTTCTTCAAAATTAACAAAAAAATCCCAATCAATAGGATTCAAAAATTAGAAAACCTAAAGAACCCAAAGCATGAAATTGATCTTAGAATCTCTAAACCCATCAATTTCCTAAGCTCTTTGAACCAAGAACTCTTCAAAAATCTAAAATATTAAAACTCACTTACCTTAAATCTTCACCCAACCAAAGGGTTTCTTGGCTCAAATGAAAGCTTGAACCTTC
>JAOTBA010000002.1:25709623-25719774 GCA_025629845.1 Erythroxylum squamatum | reverse complement strand
AAAAATTCCAAAATATCCTAAATAATACCAAAATTGTCAAAACACATTTTAATCACATTTACTAACTCAATTTTACCTGGAAATGTCAATGAATGCATGTACAATTATATTAATGTGCAAAAATGTGCATGTCATATATAGCATAAGCATGAATTGTACTTTCCAATTTCTCAATAATTTCGCATATTACACAATTCTAGCCTTAACATAGGTAACGGAAAGTTACATTGATGATATCTTGATCTGTAGGATTCCAAATAAGATGAATTTTAATTTAGACTAGAGATATAGGCCTACAAATTGTCTTAAGGAGTCGAATTTTGATTCTTTCTCTAAGATATTGAATTTTTGGATGGAAGTTGTACATAGTACACTATTTTTGAATATGGATAACCCGATAATATTTGAGGCATATCTTCCAAATTTCTGAACCAAATTGAGTGATTTGGATGTCAATGGAAAGATAAGACATAGAGGAACACTTTTCTAGAAGAGAGTATGACCAAATTACATCAATTTCACTTTCTAATTGGATGTGAAAAGTAGACTTGAAAGTGTGATGTGGAAAAATTTTAAGTGATTCAATGAGAAATGAATTATGAATTTAATGGTTTTAGTGAGGTAGAAACCTAAGTATAAATTATAAATAGATGAGTTTTGATATGAGATTGATTTTGTGATGAAATTTATGGATAAATATCTGGTATTATCATAAACATGCATTGTACAAAATTCATTTCATACATGTGCATTATTGAACAATTATAATTGTACAAATTGTGATATATGTGTATGTTATTTGTTATAGAGGAGCAACTGGAACGTCAACCCACAGACGTTGCTGGAACTTCCAGGCATTAGCTTCAGGAGCAACTTGTGAGTAACCTACATGGTCTCACTTAATTACTTGTTTGCTTAATTTATGTTTTGAATGATAAATGAATGTGCTTGATTGTGGATTCCGGACACGAGGTCCGATGATTGTGTAATGTGGATTGAAATATTGAAGTGCTACTTGAATGTGAATGTGAAGACCTATGTGCTTTATAATGTGATTGAATGTGGTATATGCATTCCATTCATGAATTCATAATCAGATAATGGCAGTGAAATTGAGTCTCGAGCTCAAAAGTGATTCAAAGCCTTAGGCTCAACGTTTAATGAGCCCTATATGAGACAGTTCTGGCACCTAGTCACAACAACGTAATAATTGAAAAAGTATCTCATGAGCATTTCATATGTATCTTGTTAAGTATGTTTGATTGAGTGAAATTCATGTGTTGCATGGATTGAGTGAACCATCAATGATGGTTACCTCATTGAGTTCGCAAAACTCACAAAAATTGCAATGTTATCTTTTCAGGACCGAGAGATGACTCTAGCTACTGAGAGGCTCTACCAACCGTGTAAATTGTGATTGGCAAGAGAATTCATGGCTCAAAGGCCGGTCAGTTGGAATTTTTGGATAGGTTAGTTAGATTTTGTATATTTTCCTCTTTCATGTAGTACTTTTGTATAAGGTTTTGATGATGTATTTAAAAAAATATTAAAAGACACAATGTAGACTTTCGGTTTTGCGAAGTGAAATGAGGAAAAAGTTGGTTTCAAAATATTGTGGTTTTTCTATTGATGCTTTATAAGTGAATATCAATATGATGCTATGAGAAGTGAATGTAGTGATCGAACGTAGCTCGCCCTTATCGTAGGTTATGTATCGGAATGACCTCCGGGCGTCCCGATGTGTACCTTGTTGTAAGGGGGCACTACACTTCTACTAGAATTAGCTTGAAATTCCCCAGATCGCTTTAATCTAGGCCCCTGTTTGTACTCTACTTGTCAACCCTTTAGTAACTGCTCAATTTGGATCGATGCAGCTCTTAGTTTAACAAAACTACTTAGATTGGTAATGGACAACCTCATTATGATTTCCATATTCAGTCCATCTTCAAACCACTTACACTTATCTTTCTTAGTCGGAATTAAAGCAGTAGCATAACCCATCAACTCATTAAACTTCACCTCATATTCGACTGAAGTAAGACTTCCTTGTTTCAAATCTAAGAACTCCTTCATCTTCCTACCCAGATAGATCTTGTGCATGTAATTTTCTTTAAAAGCTCTCATAAAATCATCCCACTTCAGCCTACAAGGTCAGGCAAAACTACCAGGAACAATCTTCCACCACTAATACGTTGGACCTTGCAGTACCGAGACCGCATAATCAAATCTTTCATCGGACTCGCAGTCCATATGATCAAACACCTGTTCAGCTCTCTCCAACCAACCTTCTGCCTCTGTAGGATATGTAATTCCATAAAAGTCTATAGCTCCCTGTTTTCTAAGCTTATCATACCTCATTTCCCTTCTCCCAGGAATTCTCAGAGCCATCTGTTTAGACTGAGGTACCGGAGACTCTCTATTGGCTCCTATGGACTCAAGGTCAGCTGACTCTGTAACTTGATCTCCTATAACAGATGACCTATAACAAACAATACTCGTGATCACTATACGAATATCTCAGCATATATCATATCTAAATGTTGTTATATGTCCCTATAGATGCCAAACCATGCTCTGATACCAAAAATTGTAACATCCCACTACCATAGGACATATGCCCGACATTCTTCAAAATATCCGAGTACATACCCTACGGGAATAGCTTGTGTTAGACACCCCGCCCTCGTAAGTAACGAGCCCGACGTCCTAAGTGACATCTAAACACGTATCCCACAAAGGTGACGTGCCCCCACCAAGACAAACATTAAAACTATACATTGTTCCTATTTCTGAACTAAATTTAGGAAAGCCCAAACTTGAATTTCAATTCTACTTGCTCAGAACATATATGGCTCTATGTATCTAGTTTATTTAGAGATAAGAATTATCGCATTTGGAGATCACATAACAAAGTTATGGCTACTACCTTGTAGGGTTATTGCAACAACCCTTATTAGCCAAAAATTTATTATGGAGGGATAGAAAAAGGCATTAGGAATCTATCGCTCCAAGAATCACTTCATTTGGAGGTCGGATGATGAAGTTATTTCCAAAAGAATCAAGTATGTCCAAATCGTTAATTATATTGCCCCTGTCTTGGGGAAATTAGCATAATTGTCCTTAGAGATAACATATTTGGATAATCTTAGGACCCCTTGATAGAAGACTTAGAGATCTACAACTTTCATGCAGATATCGAAGACAGATTCTATCGTCTGAAGGGTCAAATATGGAGCAGAAGACAGCAAGAAGGAAGACGAAGCAAAAGCAGATGAATCAAAAGGGTAGATGAAACAAGAGGCCGATGAATGCGAAAAGCAGACGAATGGGGAAGGCAGACAAAGCGAAAGGCAGACGAATGCAAGAAGTAGACGAATGTGGACGCAGACGATAGCATGAGGCAGAAGAATGCAAGAAGCAGAAGAATGCGGATACAGACAAATGTGGAAACAGACGATAGCATGGTCAACTTAAGATAAAGCAAAGTCAACTTAAGACGATGCAATGCTTAAGACGAAGTGTTCCTTACAGACGATATGACGTCATCACAAATGATGTGACATCATCACAGATGATACGTCTTTACAGACGATACATCTTTACAGATGAATCACCCCTACAGACGATACATATTTATAGACTATATGACGTCATCACAGACGAAGAGAAAGTCTTAAGACTAAGCAAAATATAGATGAAGCAAAAGTCTTAAGATGAATGACGTCATCACAGTCGATATGACGTCATCACAGACGATGTGTCTTTACAGATGATATCACTTAATACTCTTAAGCAATTCCCCTTCTAAGGACCCTAACTTTTGAACATCTGGGTCAAAAGTTTCCTACTATATACTATTGGAAAGCTAAGAGAAAGACCTGTAACTTTCCAGAAGGCACAATTGCCTATTTCTTCCTAGATTAATCTAGATCTTTCCCCGGAGTCCCAGCACTAACTTTTGCCTTATGCAAACTAAATGAAATTTATTAACTTGAAAGAAAATCATGAGCCAAATGCAAATCTTATTCCAATGAAATAAAAAGGTAAGAGTTTTTACAAAGCTTTAGAGGGCATTTCAAGCTGCAATTACATTAAGGTCTCAAAATCCCCAAAATACAAAAATTACATAAATCATGAGTTGCTCAAAATGCAACTAAAGCCTTGCTTTACGGAATTTACTTCCAATACAAAATATTTCAAAAGTGGAGTGATGCCTTGGCTATTAACTACTCGATCTCTTGCTCATCACCTGCTTATAGGGAGGAAAACGGGGGTGAGCTTAAAGCCCGTGGGTAACAATTTTATAACTAGTAACAAGAAAAACCATTTAGAAAGTCATTTTCATGCAGAAATTCATGTTTATGCAAAATGAGTAGGCATATCAGCTTATTTTGAACATATAGCATATCAAAACGTCATGAGCACATAAGCATAACAAAATGGTCTGGGTAAGTCCATAAACATGACGCACTACACATTTCCACATAATGGTCCTATGTAGCCGTAAACTTGAGGGAGTCCATGAAGGAACTCCGTGTCACTAGCGGACAGGCGGGAGAAGCCTATAACTTGGTCAACGTGCACGTGACGATTCTTGAGGGACTACCACAAACCCACATAACACATATTTCATGAACTTGTAAGCTTGTTGTCCAAAATGTCACTTCTTTGAAAACTTGCTTTTCATATACTTGCTATATCTTGAAAACCTTTTCCGAAAATATGATTTCATGAACATGTATCTTTTCAAAGAATCATTTTCAAAAGCTTTTCACCAATCATGAACACAATTTATGCAACAATCATATAGCACCATCTTACAACATTTAAAAGGCAATAAATGCATATGAATAAGGTAGTTGAAAAAATCATTTCTTGAAAGAATCTTTAATGGCTCATTACTTAATTATAAAAGTGAAACCCACCTTAAATTTCTTGCTTATATGCTTGCTTAGGGATGTCTTTCCTCTTGCTCTTCTTGCCTTTCTTGATTTCCTTTTCATAAACAAAAACCCTAAGTTTAGATGGGTTTTCAATTGAAAATCTCTTGAAGCACCATCACCAAAATTGATTCTAAAAATACCTAAACCCATGCATTTCCCGAGCTTCATGAACCAAAACCCTTCCAAAACCCAAAGCATTAAAATGTTCTTACCTTAAACCTTCACCAAAAGAAGAAATGTTTGGTTCAAAAGAAAGCTCTTGTCTTTCTCTATCTTTTTCCTTTCTTACACAACCTCAAAATCACTCTTTAAGACTAAAAAAAATCAAAACCTAGCATCACTCTCTTCTTTCTCTTCTTTTTCTCTCAACCATCGAATCCTCTCTTCTCCCTTTTCCCATTCACGGTTTTGGTTTCTTCAATATAAGCCGATCCTTCTTCTTCTCCTTTTTACCCTTAAGGATTGTACAATGTCCATTTTGCCTTTCCTTCAAAGCCTTAAGGTTTCTAAACTTATATGACTTGCCAAATTTGCCCTTACACACTCTTACTACTTTAATACTTTAACTCCCTTAACTTATATCATATCATCTTACCCACATTAACATGATAATTAATCCCGAAAACCTCAATATTGATTTAAAACATGCCTAATAATAATAATAATTCGGGGGCCAACAGATTGACTAAGAAGAAATAAGGGAGGCAAAAAAATGTGTATTAAATTAAATTCATATTTCGCTGGCCCTTTTTAAGAAAATTAGGTTAAGAATAGAATTGGTAGCCAGTTGAGAGTTGTGATATAACTGAGAAACTAGGGGAATTCACGAGAAAAGGCTAGAATGACACTCTAACTAAGCTAAATAAAAAAAATAACCTAGTTGGGTAACTGGAGGACATTCATGACAAAATATTTGCCTTCACATCAAAAGATTAGGTTATCGTTAAAGAAAATCTAAAAAAAAGATGTTACAATAAATAAAACGTACTGATTTTTTAAAAATAGCAAGAATTTCCATGAAGGTTATTTAGTGATAATTACCTTTTTAATTGATCAATAATAATAAGTGCATACTTACAAGTGTCATGTGTGTATGAACAGGGTGTTAATATTTTGATTGATATGTGTATTCAAATCAAAGAATTAAACATTAAAGGAATAAGCTAGTATGTTGGCACTTTTTAAGTAATTGATGTTTGAGGTTAAGTTAATTCCATGAGATTTGATGCCACTATAACATTATTGCATATTGCATGATTATATGTTTACATGTTTTGTTTGTGTGTGGTTTTTAATTTTGCTTGAGGACAAGCAAAGGTTTAAGTGTGGGGATGTTGATAAGTGTAGATTATAGTATGTTTTGCTAAGTGTTTAAGTGTGTTTTTAAACTAACTGTTTAAGTGTGTTTTTAAGCATTTTCTAAGATGATTATCATGTATATAGGCTTAGAATTACGTTCTTATTAATGTTTGTATGTATTATAAGTGTTTGATTAGTTTAGAGTAAGAATTTGATCTTAATTTTATGTTTCAAGGGGTTTTTAATGTGCTTATGAGTATATGAAAACAAGAATGTGAAGAAAAGAGAAGATCTTGGATGCATGCAGCTATGTCACAATAGTGACAGACAACAAATTCTAGTGAATTTCAGCTTTTCCAGCTCCCGTGTTTTTTTGTACTTTTAACGTTTCAGACCTATTTTTGGAACCAAATTAAGTGGGAAATCCTAGAAAGAATCATAGAAGCCTCAAAAAATATTTAAAGACAATAAAAACATGAAAAAAGTAGCAGCCACCAGATCAAAAGAAGAGCAAGAGGAGAAATTAAGAACTTCAGAGAATTCCAAATTTTAAATCAAGACTCCAACTAGTTTTTTCTTTCTTTTCCCTTTATTTCTTTCATTTGGTTAGATGTTTTTTTGGATTGTTATGATGTTTAACATGATTATAGGTTTATAAATCCATATTAAGGATTTTCCTTGAATTTTTTGTTAAAGTTTAATTTTGTTGAATTTAATACATCTATCAATGGTTTGTGATAATTTTTATGCTTATACTTGGTAATAAATCGAGCGAGTGAATCAAGTTACATGTGTTAAGGTGTACAACGAGAGTTGGCAGTTTAATAGACCTGTAATTATCAGGTCAATTAACAATTGAGAATTTATTTTAGCTATGGATTGATAAAGTTTGTTTTAGGAATTACGTTTGAATTGTTCTTTTAACTTTTATATTCTTGATTTAATAAAAATATACTTTGTGGTGTTTATTGTTTTTATCCTTGATTTGAATAGAGAGGTTAGGATGAATTATCTGTGTTATGTTGCAAAGTGAGAGATGGTACCACAATAGACTTATAAACATCAGATTTATAAACCATTGAAGAGAGAGATCTTAATTATTTGTGAGTTACCCATAGGACTGCTTCAAATCCAATTCTTTATCAAGTTTTTATTTTTTAAACATTTTGACTTTTTTAAGATTTTAGCTTATAAAAGCCTTGAAGACATTAATCAGCTTCATTTCTGAATCTGAGCTTGTAAGTATCTTTTTTTCTATATGATTATTTCCACTTGTTCTAAGATTGGAGAAAACAATAGATGGAAATTTTAGCATAGTTAGTCTTCTGAGTTGAAGAGGGGGCTAGTTAGAAAGTATTTTCATTCTTCCAAATTCTATGGTAATGGGAACTCCCAGCTTTGAAATTCATACTAATTATACAGTTACCCCAATTAGCATTTATATCTATTTCATGATTTCTAGTTTCCACTATTGCTCAGAACTGAAGATTCTTGCAGGAAATGCTTGTTAGCTTAAACTAGATGGTTCTTCAGCGAGCAAAATTAATTGTTCATACAGAATTAACCAAAATCTTTGATTTGAAGATGCTTCGAGCCTTTATCTTCATATTAACTAACTATAATGAAGTCTCCACTGTGAAAACGAGAGGCAAAGAGGGGCTGATGAGATGATGCTAACATGCATTGACAACCATACCCACACGATTTTCCTCACCCATATCTTGTATATATTTGCTTCACTACACACGTTGCCACACAATAGTCAGTTCCTTTTTTTCTCAGTTTCCCATGCATTTTGTTTCCTATTTAAGAATCATCTCTCCACTTCGTCAAATTTTCCATTTTTACCTTCCTTTTTCTTGTGTTTTCTGATTTTACTTTAGGAAACACATAAAGAATTGTTCTTGTTATTGTCTGTCCGAATTAGCCTGCTTTGACCTAACTTGTTGGCATAGTATAAGTTCAAAACTTTTGTTTCAGGGAATTGTGTTGTTCAATCAGTGCTTTCTATTTCTGTGCCTTTGTTAGTTGCATAGGGATAGCTGATTAAATACTCGTTCTAGTTTATTTTGATTTTATTGATTGGATTGTTTGGTCGATCAAAGTTTTATCGTTATTCAAGATTTATTCTTGCCTTAGTTTCTGTTTACTCTCATACATGTAGTTAAAACCATTATCAACTTATAAGAGCATCAAAGCGATAGGCATTCAGATTCTTTAAATTGTGTTAGGTTATACCGAGTTCGGTTTACGTTGTATGGGTTCCACAATTAGCTAGTGTTGGATCACTGCCAAAGACGAAACCCAAAATTTGCATAAACAAACCCCCATCTTCTACAAACCTAGGCTGACAAGATAAAAACAAGATTGGGAATAATTCTATGCAGCGTAAAATTCGTGACATTTCCAAGTTGTTAGCTGTGTTTTCGGGAGACCCTATTTCAACCGCCGTAATAGAGGAAACAGGAAACAACACCCGCACGTTGTGGCGTTTGTTCTCGATTTGGTGGATCTCTCACGCACCGAAACACATGATCCGATGACAACGTCCGTACGATATGAAACAAAGTACACATCTGTCAGATTGTGTCAATCGTTCTATCATGTAAGGTTTTACAATTTCGATCGATCTTAAGCCAACCAATTCTTTTCTTAGTGTCTACTGCTCCGGTTAGCGATGATGGACCAATAATCTGGTGGTCAAGCGTTTTAATAGAAAACATTCATGTCATTTTAAGTTGTACACATTTATCAGAGGACAAATCACCTATCCAACTTTTCCCTATCTTACTTTATCCAAGAAAAAAATGGCGTCATTTTTGCTCTAAATTTTAAAAGCACGTGTGATCTTCAGACAGAGGATGTTAAAGTACAAAAACTAAGCCGCCGCAACCCAAGCTGGCTTGGACAATAATACACGGCATCCAAGCCATGTATTCATTTGTTTTAGATATTAAGTGTATATTTATTTATTTTCCATTATTTATTTAATCTAATCATAAGTTTATAATAATTATAATTAGTAATTATAATTAATGAAGAGTATTTGTTAAATTTATTATTATTATTAATTTCCTTATTAATACTAGCAGTTCTTAATTATTGTTATTATTATTATTATTGACAGTAAATTTTAATATTTTAGTGTGTTTATTATTATCTTATCTTATTATTATAATTTTAATCTTTATTTTTATGATCATTCGTATTATTTTATTGTTAGTAATTTTATTTTTATTATTTCTATCTAAATCTTATTATTATTACAAATATTATAATTAGTATATTATAAATATTATGATGATAATTATAAATATTCTAATAATTAATAATATTATTATTTTTAATCTTAATTTAATTTGATCTCATTATCATAATTAATGTCATCGTATTATTATTATTAGTATTCTCATAAGTATTATTATCATCTTACTATTATTATTATTATCATAATTATTATCTGATTTTATTATTATTGTTATTATTATTATTAACCTATTATAATAATAAATTTAATAATAATTATTGTAATCATTACTTTTATTATTATTATTCTTATGTGAAATTTATTATTTTTATTTTTATTATTACAATTATCTGAATTTTATTATCATTAGTATTATTATTATTATTATCATGTGATTATTATGTTTTTATAATTCTGAGTATAAGAACTATTATTATTATCATCAAATTATAATTATTATTTATAAATTTATTATTGTAATTATTAGTATTATCATTATCATCTGATTAATTTTATGTTAATGATTATTATCTTTATTATTATTATGTAATTATTGTTATAATAATTATTAATTTTCTTATTATTCAAATGTTTCATTATTATTATTGAAATATAGTATTATTAGTATTATTATTTGTATTTATTGTATTTGAAATTTATTA
>JAOTBA010000002.1:25680533-25692147 GCA_025629845.1 Erythroxylum squamatum | reverse complement strand
CTGATCATAACTTTTACTCCCGATATCGAAAAACATCAAACTTTATGGCGACAGAAAGCTTTCAACAGAAGCTACAAGTTTCATGAAGATCATATTCTCAAATTCTGCCTAAATCAAAAAGTCAACTCTCTACTCCAAAAAGTCAAACTTTCTTAATTCTCCAAAATTTCACACTTTTTCTCTTTATTTCTTGCTTTTCAACTTCCATTTCAATCATCTAAATCATCTCATTCACTTAAACTATCATAAACCATACAAATCTACTCAAATCTCAAAGTCATCAAGACCCATCAATTTCTTTTCTCATCAATTTCCTTAAGGCACAATAACATCTATAACAAAATTCACACACAAAAACACTCATTTAAATTCATTTTAATATTTCTAATTTTCACTAAAAGTTCGGGGTCCAACAATAAATATCAATAGCACCAATAAGCATCTTCTCACTAACCATATCCAATACATTAGCATCATCTTCTACAATCCTCAAACCATTAGACAATTGAAAACTAGGCCGAAAATAAAAAATCTTGTTCATATTGTTATACCCAATCAACTAGTTCGAAGTAGCTAAGTAAGTCAGGATCAAATTCTATTTCTTCCACAAAACCACCCTCATACGTAAGATTATTACCCACATTAACCAAAGATCTTGCATGGTGAAACCTTATAATGACCTCATCAAATGCCATTATGCCAAACTATAATGACCCTAATGAACCAACTGCTGCTAGCCCACTGTTAAACGAAATAACAATAGTGTGTAATATACAAATTTAGATATCGAAGAAATACTAAGGCATATTGTTAATACAAAAAAATACTAGTCACAATGTTAATGCGAAAATATACTAGTCATGGTGTAATACAAAAATATACTAAGGCATAGTGTTAATGCAAAACCTAAAGTCAAAGTGAGAAATTCAAGCATATCACATGATGCATAGCATATTCATAATAAATACATCAAGCAACTAATTCATTGCAAACATATGGTTTTACTATGAAGTTAAAAGGAATAAAAGGAGTAAAAATAGAAGGGCTCATGTACTGAGTTACTACTCACTATCCACATAAGTAACACCAATACGCTCTCCAAACCGCTAAACTCATAAAATCAACAACCAGAAAGCATACAACAACAAAACAAAAATTGGATAATAGAATTAAAGGGCAAATTGTGCACAAGGAAGATAAAATTATAGGAAGTTGATTAATTACTTAAAGACTTTATTGTTTTCTTCTTTACACTAACTTCCTCAGCATCATCCATAACTAAATTCATGTACTCATCAAAGCCTTATCAATAATCAATAACATCGAGCTTATTCAAGAAAAAGAAAGGTCTTTGAAATTATTAATACCATCTAAAATATTCATACTAAAAATGAAACTATTTGTAAAAATAAAAACATTAAATCTAACAATCAAGAAAAAGGCCAGAATAACATATGCCAATATGAAGATTACAGGTAAATAGTTCATTCTTAAAACATCCATTCTTGGTCAAGAGGAAAATAATTTCCCAAACTTCTTATAACATCCATAAATAAGAAGGGCTGCTTGTGCTTCATTAAGTATTGGAATTAGAAAGTACAAGTCTCTTTAATTTGTGATATGCATTTTAAAAACCATTTATTCATAAAACCATCAGTCTCAAGGCTGAGGTTGTCTAAATTATCCAAGAAAACTGGAAAATAAATATTGTTTGCAAAATGTAACAGGTCAATTACACCTGTCCTTGTGTGGATAGATTTTAAGAGTAGGAAAGGGTTGTGTAATAATGCAAATCAACTAGTTTGATCAAGCACAATGGTGTCAACATTTAAAACACTTTTACTCCGTAAAATCAACTAGGGAAGTTATCAATGATAAGGAAGAGTCAAAATGGTATGTTGAAACTCATAAAAGGACATTGTCTGATTGTTCAACATAATTTTTTTCTTAATTACCAATCCTTAACAGGATATCTTAGAAAGACATACCTATGAAGAGCAGAAAGAAAAATATTTGTAAATTGTGGTAGAAATGAAATTAGAGGATGAGGCAATATTACTATACTTCCTTATGCATCAGTAATATCAAATTAGGAAAATTTTTCGTTGAACTGGGAGAAAAAGACTACAGTCCTCAGCCTTACCACTCGACCATGTCGCCACGGTCTGCCACCAGACTGCTTGTTTTATTTATAGCTTGTTCAATGAAAAGAATTGTTCATCCAATTACCAGGTAAAGAAGATGAAACATAAGGATTTTAGCTCGAATGATACAATAGAAAGAAATCATGACTATTAAACTTAAACATTTGAACTATCAAGGAGCAACCTTAAACATCATCTCAATAAATGGGTGTAAATTAAAGAGTAGATCAAATTTGAACATGCTTGGCGATTGCTAGAGAGAACATTCATGCCGAAGGACTAGAAGGCGGATCAGTGAGAGGGATTGGAGTGATCGGTAGTGATGACGCGTGAAGGAGGCAAGACGTGAAATTGGACAACCCTTTTGCTAAGTTTTTGAGAGAAAGAGGGAGCATATTTAGAGATTAAAAGTTAATTTAGGGTTATGGGTAAAATTTTAAATGATTTTCTTTCTTTTGAAAATCCATGTGATTTTTTACATGGCATCTAAAATCCACCTGGCCTCTCCATAGACGTTATATATATAAAAACGACGCGTGCATGACACTACCTAATTTCTATCTAGAATAGCCTAAAATTGAACAAATTCGATAACATTTAGATCCTAATTGAGCATATTAAAATATTTTGCCTTAAATTCATCAAACCCCAAAAAGTTTGGCCAAAATTTGGGCATTTAGCCCTTGGTTTTGTGTTTACATTCTTGTACATATATTTGTTATTCCTATTTAGATCCACACTTTTGCCCAAATCTGTATTTTTCCCCTAATCAATTGAAAATATGTCTTGTATTGTGATTTAATCTGTGCTCTATAACGCTTGCAAATTCTGACTCACATTTCCATTTGGAGAATTAAATAAGGCATATGAAAACAATACTTGACTCTGGTCACTTGTTCATGGTATTGGGTTCATTTCCTTATCATTCTGTATGCAGTCTATTGAATGATGGAAATTACATGGGCATTGAATAATTTAATGGGGATTAGTTAAAGTATTTAAATAGAATAACAATTATGTGTCCAACAGAACTTGTTTCTTGCTTGGCATTGTTCACGGTCACCAAAAAGGTACAACAAGCTCTTCAAGTCAACAAATAAAGTTGTTATATTTCTTGACATTATGCAAAGCTATAAATGACCATAACTTCAATACCTTAAGTATTTCTATAACTAATAGAACAACAATTCTGTGTCGGACATGTTAGCTCAAGACTTAATGATTTTTATGATGACCTTTCAAATTAGAATTATTTCCTTCTATTGCTAACGGGTTAATTCTCTAAAGAAAATAAAATCATATGATAAATGCTTCCTTTCTTGCAAAAATCTTTCTTATGAGCTGATGTGAGTACAACCGTGGGACTTTGTAAGCGAAATAGCGCCAAAGATGAGCTAGTAATGCCGGAGGGAGCAATAACAAAATCAAGAGCTAAAAACTTAAGTTCAAAGAAGCACATCAATCCTATTGGGCCGAATTGTAGATGGCATGGAATCTCAAGAGACAATGAAGGATAATGACAAAATAACTAATCAAGTTGGGCAGAATGAGCAAGAAGACTTTCCTTCTTATTTAATTAATTATTTTACGTTAGAAGCATAACTTTCGGCAGCCCACTACTTGTGTCTTGGGCTTGTTTAAAACTTTTAAGTTTAATGGGTTATATTTTAGAAATATTAGTTTAGGCTTTAGTTATTTGGTGAAAGACCTATGTTTAAAGGCCTTTTACAAGTTAGGGTTTCTTTCTTTCCAAGAGGTATATATACATCATAATAAACATTGTTTAACATTAGATTGGTTGAATAACGAATTCTATAAGGGAGGATTTCTTGTCTTTTTCTATTGCATCAAGAATATAGTTTTTATCAAGATAAATACTTATGACGAATTTCTATTCTTGTTTTTAATTCAACTTTATTATATGTGTTGCCTTTCAAATAATTGATCGTGGGTTCATTAGGGTTGGGGATTTTGTTTTGTTCATGTTCTATCCAACGTGCGTGTTTAAGAGGTTGCATCATTTGGTATCAGAGCTTGGATTAGGATAAATTCTTATTTATCTTGTATTTATGTTATTACTATTATTTTCCATTAGAACTCGAAATTAGGGTTCATCTTATTATTGTGTTTTCCTAGGAAAAACGAAAAAAATCAGTAGCTAGATAAGAAGAAAACGTCGCTACAATAAAAAAAGTTAAAAATGAAAAAAAAAATCAGTAGCTAGACAAGAAGAAAACATTACTACATTTTTAAAAAATAAAAAACGAAAAAATGAAAAAGAATTTGGTTGCAAAAAAAAATCTTTGGGGTTGGCGTGATTATAGGATTTTCTTTTGCTAGTTTCCTATTTTGTTTAGTGTCTCTACATCTTTGCATTCAGGTTGAATTTTTCACTAGGGAAATTTAAATTCCTGCATTTATGCATTAGTTTCGTCATTTTCTTTCATTCTAGGTGTCTATTTTTTAATCTCTTATTGTTTCTTTTTGTTTCTATTTACACCATAATTAACAAATTGATTCTTTTTAATTTAAATTATGTATTTTTTAGGCATTATACACCCTTTCCTCTTGTATGCCCATTTTGCCTTCATTCATTTTTGGTGTACTTGCTTCTAGATTTGTGTTCATCTTCTTTCTTAGGTATTTTCATTGCATTCCTAACTATTCTGATTTTTGCTTGTCATAACTATTATGAAGATAAGAAAGTGAGATTAGTAGTAGTGGAATTCTCTGATTATGCATTAGATTGGTGGGATGAATTGGTAAAAAATAGGAGGAGGAATAAGGAACCACCTATTTCCACTTAGGAAGAGATGAAAAGTGTGATGAAGAAGAGGTTTGTACCACATTATTATTATAGAGAGTTGCACTAGCAATTATGTAGACTCTCACAAGGAACTAGATCAGTAGAAGATTATCACAAAGAGATGGAGATACTATTGATTATGGCTAAAATAAAAGAGGAGGAGGAGGAGGTAATAATGGCTCGGTTTATGGGTGGATTGAATAGGGAAATTGCTAATGTGGTTAAATTGCAACATTATATGAAGATTGAGAACTTAGTGAACATTGCCATGAAGGTGGAGAGACAACAAAAACAAAGAAGGATAGCTAAGTCTTTCTTAAATTCCAACAACAAATGGAATCCAAAATGGAGCAAAAATGAAGATAAGAAGAGGGAGCACTATGTGGATTTCAAGGAGAAAGGCGACGAGTTAAACAAAGGCAAGGAGAGGAGTATTTCAGTTCAAAAAGGTACCATTGATTCATCCTCTAAACCTTCTAAACACAGGGATATTAAGTGCTTTAAATGTCAAGGGCATGGTCATTATGCATCTGATTGTCCTAATAGGAAGACTGTGTTTATTAAGGGTAGTGAAATTGTTTCTGAGTCTGATGATGATAACGAGTCTAATGGTAGTAATTTAAGTATGCCATCTTTGGAAAATTTTTCTGATGTTGATGAGAATGTTGAGTATGCTGTGAATGGTGAATCTTTAGTTGCTAGACATGCATTAAACTTGAATGTGAAGGAAGATAGCTTAGAAGAAAGTTAGAACATACTTCACTCGAGATGTTTAGTAGGTGGGAAAGCTTGCATCATGATTATAGATGGGGGTAGTTGCATTAATGTGGCTAGTAATACTTTGGTAGAGAAGTTGGGGCTGAAATGTGATAAACACCCTAATCTATATAGACTATAATGGTTGAGTGAAAGTGGTGAAGTTAAAGTTACTAAACAAGTAGTTATTGCATTCTCTATTGGTAGATATACGGATAAAGTTGTGTGAGATGTCATGCCTATACAAGCTGGTCATATATTATTGGGTAGGCCATGGCAATTTGATAGGCGTGTTATGCATGATGGGTATACGAATAGGTATTCTTTTATGTATAATGGGTGGACAGTTACCCTGCTCCTTTATCACCAAAAGAAACATACCTTGAACAATTGAAAATTCAACAATCATCAAGCGGGGATTCAGGTAGTGAGGTCAAAAAGAAAGAAGAGAGAAAAGAGAATATGAGAGAAAAGAATAAAATTAAAAGGCCCAATGGTGAGTGACTGCACAAGTGAGGAAAAGAAAGTGGGATGTGTAAGAGAGAAGAAATTAATGAGTGAAAAGAAAGAAAAGAACGTGAAAAGTGAGCAAAGAAAAATTGAAAGGAGTGAAAAAGTTAAGACAAAACCATATTTTTATGCAAAAGAGAGAGACTTAAAAAGCGTATACGTAGACAGGAGAGCTTTAATCTTGATTTAGTTTAAGGAAACTTTGTTTACTAACACTGACCATGACCTAAGTTTGCCTAGTCTGTTGGTGACCTTATTATAAGATTATGATGATGTTTTTCCTGAAAAGGTACCCCATGGGTTACCACCATTGAGAGAGATTGAGCACCAGATTGACTTGGTACCAAGAGCTCAAATTCGTAATCATCCAGCTTACCGAAGCAATCTAGAGGAGACGAAGGAATTACAAAGGCAAGTGGATGAATTGCTTAAGAAGGGGTACGTGAGGGATATCATAAGTCCTTGTGCTGTGCCATTTCTTTTAATGCCAAAGAAAAATAGAACTTGGAGGATGTGTGTGGACTTTAGAGCGGTCAATAAGATCACTGTAAAGTATTGTCATCTTACTAGATTAGATGATATGCTAGATGAGTTACATTGTGCTTGCATATTCACTAAAATTGATTTAAAAAGTGGCTATCATCAGATTAGGATAAAAGAAGGTGATGAATGGAAAACTATATTTAAGACCAAATATGGATTGCATGAGTGGTTGGTTATGCCTTTTGGCTTATCCAGTGCATCTAGTACTTTCATGCACTTAATGAACCATGTTTTGCGTGATTTCCTTGGTAAATTTATGGTTGTTTACTTTGATGACATCTTGATCTACAGTAAGAACTTAAATGAACATATCATGCATGTTAAGAATGTTTTGGATGTGCTTAGGAAAGAGAAGTTGTATGCAAAACTTAAGAAGTGTTCATTTTTTATGGATAAAGTTGTCTTCTTAGGATTTGTGGTAAGTTCTTAGGGAGTTGAGGTTGATTCTGAAAAGGTGAAAGCTATTCAAGAATGGCCGACACCTAAGTCAGTTAGTGAGGTTAGGAGTTTCCATGGCTTAGCAGGTTTTTATAGGCGATTTGTTAAAGATTTCTCAACTATTGCCACTCCATTGAATGAAATCATTAAAAAGATTGTTGGTTTTAGATAGGAGAAAGAATAGGAAAATACATTAAATACTTTAAAGGAAAAGCTATGTACTGCACTTATTTTACCAAATTTTTCTAAGACTTTTGAAATTGAATGTGATGCTTCTGGGATTGGTATATAGGCTGTTTTAATGCAAGAGAATCGTCCCATAGCATATTTTAGTGAGAAGTGGAGCGATCAGTTTTGAACTACTCCACTTATGATAAGGAGCTTTTTGCCTTGGTGAGAGCTCTTGAAGTTTAGGAACATTACTTACTACCTAAATAGTTCATGATACATAGTGATCATCAATGTCTCAAGTACTTGAAGAGACAAGGGAAATTGAGCAAAAGGCATGCAAGTTGGGTGGAGTATCTTGAAACATTTCCGTATGTGATTAAATACAAGCAAGGTAAGGAAAATGTTGTAGTTGATGCATTATCGAGAAGGTACGCTTTGATTTCTATGCTTACGTCTAAGTTTCTTATAATGAAAGTAACTGATCTCATAAATTAAAGTGTAGTGATACTTAAACAAATGTACGAGTGCTTATTAAAGAATAAGTTTTACTAAATTAATATGATTTTAAAGATTCCAAATAGAATATATGTCTGTGGATTTCCTCATTATGATGATTGCATAATTGATCATTAGACTTGAGATTACTAAAGTATCTCAATGTAAGAATTACTATATTTTGATACTACTTATGACTTATTCTATTAAAGTTAGCTTAGTGGATAGTACGTGAATATAATATAAACCATATAGAGATAGTTGAACAAGTAAATAAAAGATTCATTACTCCAAAGTAATTAGAGAGAATATTCCATTGTGCTTAATTAGTAATGATTTAAGATATTTTCTGGCTGGAGTGAATCGTGATTTTAAATAATGAATCATGATTTTTAAAGATATTTTCAAATATCAATTATATATCAATTACTAATTAACAAGAACAAACATGAACATTGGATGATAAGAAGATTAAATTATACATCATAACTATGCATAGACAGGTTAAGCCAAACCACTTTCTCATTTCTAATATTTAAATAATCATAACATGTTGCTAGGAGTCAATCTCGATCTATAATTACAATTTTTTTAGTTAAAGAATTAAAGATAAATTAAAGAGAGTTTTAATTTATCTAATTCTAATCATTGTCAACATATTAGGAACCTAATGAGTCACACATAAAAGAGTAATTAAAAAGAGAAGAATTAATTTAATTAAGTTGAACTTAATTATAAAATTTGAGAAATTTCAAAGATCAAATATAAGATATTTAATTTTATTAAATTTAAATTACAATTATAATTATAATTAGAGTTTGACTCGAATTATAATTATAATTAGAGTTTATGAAGTTTCATTTTAATAAAAGTAAAACTCTTCTATCCTTCTCTACAAATAGGAGGAAAGTGTCAAATCCTTAAGTCCTAATTGTGGAATCGTACAAGTTTTGGTGAGCCTTAGTCAAAGGTTGGCACTCAATATGACAAAAAAAGGCAAAGACTTATGAGTAGGCAAAGAAAATGAGCATTGTTGATGGAAGCTCGAGAGTAGGCAAGTGTTGACATTCATTAGTACACATTAGAGGAAATCTTCCACGAGATGCAAAATTCAAATGTAAGGTCAAAAGATAGCTTGAGATAAACCTTGGGTTGAAGGTTAGCTGGATAACACGTATGAGGGAAGCTTTTGAGAGCTCTAAGGACTTAATGGCCGTGTTTGGTTAACAGCTTTTCAGCTGTTTATTAGCTGTTTGACTCAAATGAGCTGTTTGACGTATATTAAAAAGCTTTTTTGTTGTTTGGTGAAGAGTTGGTTCGGTTGGCTAATTCAACCCAACCAGCTATTTTTTCACAAGCTCGTCTATTGCAGCATTTGGATTCAGCTGATTCATTTGTGACCGTCTTTCCCCCTTTCCTCTCTGCTCTCTCTCGGTCTCATTTCTCATTAGGTTGTACAGTGACTCTCACATCACAGTTAATCACTGGGGGAGAGAGATGGGAGTGAGGAGAAGAGGCACCAGAAGATGCAGAACCTCTTCGGCGATCAGTCTGAAGAAGAGGAAGAGATCGATTCTAAGCACAAATCCAATCCCCAGCCCAATTACGCCTCTGTAACCCCCTATTTCCACACCCATTCTCGTTTCCTTTCTTCTTTTCAGTACTTGTTCATGTTCGTGTTCGTGTATATGATGTTTTTACTTCATATATGTGTGATTTTGGGGTTTGATTTCTATGGTATTTTAAGGATTTGGGAATCTGGGTAAAACAAATTAAGCTCAAGTCTCAGTTGCTCAATAACGTAGGTTATGCATCATGCAAGACAAGACTTTCAAAACTCAGCTTGTTGCCATTAGGAATGAGTCATTAGTTAATGAACTCAAAGAAGCTTTGGGTGATCTTGAAGAAAAGCCTGAGATTGTTCATGGGGAGAAAGGAATTATTGAGGTAGACTACCAACTAATTTCCTGATATTTTAATGAATCTTTTCAAACTTTAATTTTATGCAATTTATTTTTAGGTTGCCCGCCATCCAGATGATGCCAGTTTTGTCACAGGCATAGTTAAAGGTAAGTAAAGATATTCTTTTAATCATCTTTTTATATTTCCTCTTCTACTATAGGATCCTTGTCACATTTTAGGTAGGTGGCAAACTCTTTAACATGTATAAGAATGTGAAAAGGAAGATTAAAAGAGGGGTTGCTTTTCCAACTTGCATTTCTGTAAACAATACTGTTTGCCATTTTTCTCCTCTAGCAAGTGATGAGTCAGTATTGAAAGAAGGTGATATAGTGAAAATGTAAGCTTTCCTTGCCATATTTTTTGGAGATTAACTTGTTGATTGCTACATATTGATTTATTTGTCTTGCCTATGCCACATAGATGGGTTTATTGCTGTTGTAGCTCACACCCATGCTCTTTAAAGAGGGCCAGTGACAGGTAGGGCTGCTGATGTAATTGCAGCAGTAAATACTGCAGCTGAAGTTGCCTTGAGGCTAGTAAGGCCTGGAAAGAAGGTAGTTTCTTCTGCTTTTATTATATATCTCTATGGTTGATTATTGATTTTTTCTTTCCATTTTCTTTCTATACTTTCCGAATGTGTTTATATCTATTGATGTTCTGCGTTGTATGAGTTTGCATTGTACTTAAAGATTAACCAATTGAAGCTCCTTAGCATCTCAGAGTTTGTCCCCTAAATGATTAACTGAATTCGTAAGCTATGGACCAAGTCCAAATGGTGCATTTGTCATAGTTATCCTGATAGGGGAATTCAAACTATAAATAACTACCCAGATAATGAATCATTGTTGTTGTTATGGACGAGCAATTTATTGCTATCTTAAGCCTAATTACTAATGAGTTATATATATGTCATTCTTATTGATATAGATCTTAAATAAGAAAGGGTATTATAATTTGTTGCCGTAATCTTATTCTTGAATGTCCTAGATGATGAGAATTAGGTGCTCCCATATCTTCAATGACACTGATAGTCTCATTTTCTTCTTCACTGTTTTCTCTTATCCTTCATTTTATTTTTAAATAACTTTTCTCTTGATGTGTTGTCAGAATTTAGTATCCCTAAATGATGAATACTTCTGTAGAGCTATGGGCGAATGCTCATATGAGGCTTTTTGTCATAGTTACTCTGATAGCATGTGAAACTTGTTATCATTCTTGGTACACCACATATACATTACATTTCCTGATTGTGACATGTTTTTTTGTATAAATGTACAACGTGGTTTTTCATTTCACATTATCTTTTATACTCTCTTGTAGACAAAGTTTACTTCCCTCCAAAAGAAGACGTGATTTTGCAAAATGAAGCGCCAACAAACTTCTATTGAGGACATTGAGGTGATTAGAGATGGAGATCATCTTATATTTTCCAGTACTAAAAGAGAGGAAACTATAGACCACCTAGTGTCCCAATATCATGTATCATAAGGAGTGTATAGTTAGTAACATTTTTGAATGGAATATACGTTCAATGGGTAAAAATGATGACACACGATCAAGTCGTCCACCTCAGTAAACTTCTTTCACCAATACTTTAAATATGCCTAACATTACTGCAAAATGTCAAGGAAAAACATAACAGAAGGCTTCATGTATGTAATTTTTTATATTTGTCCTTAAACATACTCAAGTTGATAACTATTAAGTTGTTGTTATTATTGTTGTTGTTGTTGTTGTTGTTGTTGTTGTTATTATTATTATTATTATTATTATTATTATTATTATTATT
>JAOTBA010000002.1:25661393-25680433 GCA_025629845.1 Erythroxylum squamatum | reverse complement strand
TTATTATTATTATTATTATTATTATTATATGTTCTATGTTTTTTATTAGAGTTATAAACTTAATTTTTTGTAGAATTTAATATCTAAAATCTAAATTCTTATAAGAATATTGAACAAAATACTAAGATATATAATATTTATATTCTTATAATTTTTTTAAAGCCATGTCCTCATAAGTTATTTTACACGTAAACAGCTAATTTTACCAAACATCAAATGACAAATAGCTAATGTAATCAGCTGATAGAATCAGCTATCAGCTAACAGCTAATGCAATCAGCTGATTGCCAAACAGGACCAATGTGTGCCTAAATGGTTGGACCATGACTAATGGATTTGACATGGGTAAACATTGGATTGGACTAGTATATTATAAAAGACTTTGGATCAATAGATAGAGATCAAATGAAGATCTTAGATGATGTGGCGAATAAGATTATAGTAAATAAATATCAACTCTAAAAGATAAAGACCATATGAGAGGTTCATCTAAAGATAGTGGAGTTCTTCGTAGATGTATCTTTCCTAATTAAATGTAATCTCTTGTGTTGTTAGCTGTGATATAGCTAAGTCATTGTTGGGTTTTGATCTTGCATCACATGCATCAAAAATAAAGCTGAAATATTAAAAAAAACCAAAAAATTTAAGAACTTTTAAGTGCCGTTAGATGTAACTTTAATAAAACATGAACTTAAGATGTGTACCTTACAATCTCCTTCGTTCTTTGTTGTCTTCACCTCTTCAGGTTGTCATAAACCACAACGATCAAAGGGTGACATCTCTAATGATATCCACGCGAAGAGCGAATCTTGAAACCTCTTAGGAAGAATGACTAGAACACACACAAAGTGCTAGCTTTGTGATGTATTCTTTAAGAGAGTGTTTGTAGAGAGTGAGAGAAGATGATGAACACTTCACCAAAAAGTCTCCTGTTTTCCCACAACACTTGCACGAAAATTGATGTTTTTTACACCCTTTGGCCTTCCTCTAACCCCCAACATTAATGAAGAGTTAATGGGAATTAAGTGGCTTTTAATCCCACTTAATTTAGCATTAAACTTCCACCCCTTCTTTAAAGGGTAATTTTGTCATCTTACCTAATAAGCAAGATTCACATGTGTCATACGATTCACAATCAAATGATCCTAAACTACCATACTTGTGTAGCTTAGTCATGCGTCTCTCATATCTTGGATCTCCATCCAAAATTATTTTACTCATTCTTCACATCTTCAATGCGTGTGACCCATTAGGTTCCCGGTTATATTGGCCACTTGAATTAACACTTAATTTAAGCAAGTTATGAGCGATATCTAGCAATATATCATGATCTCCAATTGATTGGAAAGTCAATGGTTTGACTACTAACCCTTTCATAGACAATGTTCCTGTGCAATTCATCCTTTCACCATCTATACCCCACTTGGTTTAGAGTATGGTTAAAGTGTCAACTCCCACTAGATTGACTACGTCACATCTAGCCCAAGTGATGTTAGTTCTTGTCCCCGAGACTCATTACTCAATTGGATATGTTACTAAAGACTATCTTCATGACATTTCCACTCTGGCCAAAAATTCTTGAGTAACGACCCCGATAAGAGGTCGTGGATATCAACTCCTTCTATCAGGAGTGGTGAATCCTTTGTTGGCTACTCAATTACCTTTGAATACTTCAAGCTGTACCCAATCACCGCCCTATAAGCAACCTTTTAAAGGCAACGAGAAATGGAGTCAAAGTACAGGATTAGTATCCAAGATATCTTTAAGCACCTTAAGTCTAAGGATATTTGCACCATTGCTATGATGAGACTATCATTGACTCTAGAATAGATTATCCATATGATTGTCTCATGGTAGGTCATCTAATGTACTTATTACTCTTAACAAGCATCCACATGTTAACTATAAACAACTCATGCTTACAGCTTATGAGATCCACTGCTTGATCTAATCAAGGAGTATAACATGTGCTAGTCTGTCTAGATTAATTATGTCCCGTCTCATTAATCATACGACTATGGATAATTTAGATACTAACATAATTATACATGATAGGAATCTCATTATCATGATCTCATCATGATTTCCTTCATGCTATGTAATGTATCAAGGACTTCATTAATTTGATTTAAGATCACTATCAATTCATAAAGAACATGAACATCAAGTTAACAAAAAAGCATTTTATTAATTAAAAAGATTTGTACAATACGTGCTAAAGGTGATTACCTTTAGAGCACTTCTCTAACAGTCCTATTATATAGAGTCCTATTTGGATGAAGGTGTCATCCAATTAGTTAGTATGAGGTAATCTAATGAGGATAGATGTAATCTAGTTAGTTCAATTTAATTAGGAATCTAAATTGTAGCTTGGTGATTAAGCCAAAGATGCCTATAAATAACTTATTTGAGCCTTGTTCCTTAATAGAGGCAGAGAGGAGATGAACACATTGAGAGAAAGAATTCTTTTGTATACTTTTGGGAAAGTAATAAAGGTTGATTTTCACCATAGCTCTTGTGTGTTTATTATTGTTTATCATTATTTAATGCTTTTGTAGTATTCTTACTCTAGTGTTAGTTAAATCCTGCCAAGATCACGAAGGATTTGAGAACACGGAGTTTTTGGTCGAAGGTCATATGAGAAAGTTAAGTCTTGCTTAAATGGACCTAAGTGAGATTGCCATTTAAAGAAATAGGTGTAATTTTGATATATGTTCAATGTCTAGAAAACCTTTGCAACGTAAGGCAAAAGAGATCCAGCACTCTTACCTTCACTTCTCAAAAGTAGAGATCCAGCACTCTTACCTTCACTTCTCAAAAGTTAAATTCTTTTCTCTACTTTGTTAATACCGTTAAAGACTATACACTTAAAGAGCTTGTGATTGATAGCTTGTGATTTTTTTTCTTCAGGAATTTGAATCATCTACGATTCAATTACTATCTATGACATGTATTTTTTAAATTATTCAATTATTAAGATTCAAATGAAAATAGTAAAATATTTATTTTTAAGCTGCACTCATAATTAGATCATGACTAATTTCCTAACATAAAATTCTGCAGCTAGGGATGGCAATTTGGGCCGGCCCAAAGTCCACGAGTCAAGTCCGGGTTGATTGACCCATGGGCCAATATTTCTTGGCCTGACCAGGCCACAGGCCGGGCTCAAGCTAGGCCGACCAAAAGTGACAAAACGTCAGAGAGAGGTCAAGCCCTTGACGAAGGGTGTTCGATTGAATGGTATAGACAAAGCTGAACTTCTCGAAGATAATGTAGGGAAGGAGTAGCTTCAATTAAATTTCTTGTTACATTTATCAGAAAACAACACTTTGCACTAATAGATAAGTTGATCCTAACACGTGAATGCGAGATAAAATGAGTTAAAAACATGTACTAGTAACGTGCCACCCAATGGAAGGAAGGAAGGATTGCGTAATTCCTTCATGGCTTTCTTCTATTTCTCCATCTTTGCAGTCCCTGTCACCATGTGTAACAGTGGAATTAACATGATTGGTATATTTAGAAACTCTATTTCACCATTATCATATAGGAGAACAAATTTTCACTAAGCATACAAGTTAATCGGCTAATGTCTGGCAAAGTTGAACGGCTATTTGCAACCACCATGAGCATCAAATGATAATGTATCTATCTTCAAGTCAATTTACTGCAGGAGAAAATGATGTATGATAAAAGTAAGGCTTTAATGATTGTTGGTGCATTTACCACTGAACTAATAGTCTTGTAAATTAGGCCAGAGTAGAAGGCCTAGTCCTATCCCCAAGGTTAGCAGTTCTGCTCTCTTTTAAGCGTATGGTCATGGTGAGTATCTTTCTAAAGGTGCATGGGCAAAATTAGGCCAACAGTAAGATGAACAATAAAACTCGACATTCAGTGCTGTTGTAGGATCTGATTTACTCGATTTCAAGGTATGGTTTTGTGTTTCCCTTGGTCTTAATCTCGTTATCAGAAACAACCTATAAAACTTTGTGCATAGCATTTTAAACCACAGTCATTTGACGTTGACAAAGGCTTGATTATTCCAACCATACTAAAGCTGCCTAGAATTGTACAATGACAAACCTTATATGTTACGTGCATCCATGATGAGCGACGACCCATTTGAATGATCAAAGTTTTAACCTAAAACTTGCATGTGTTTCAGAGTACTCTTAAGTCAAGCTTTGTGGAATATGGATCCAATCCATTAGTTTTTCTAAACATTCATTTCTCAACCCAACTAATTTGGAATATACGTCAATATCATATTGCTAATAATCTAAAACAAGTACATGGAACTCACCCTTCAATCAAAACTTAGGCTTCAGGAGTGTGAGTGTTTACTCATAACTTTAACAAAAAGAATAGGTGGAGGGATCAATAATAGTTTTCAACTGCTTTGCCTAAATTCGAGCGTAGATAAAATTCTTAAGAAGTCACACTCATCCATACAACTACCTCACTTGAGTGAGCCCATTGAACACAGTTTACTGTCTTAAGACATCTTCTTGTATATACGTGTACCTAGCTCAGCTTTGATAATTAAGTAGGAATCTTGATACCACTCAAAAACAAAGAACAGTAACGAGATATTGAGAAGCATCAAATGTATTATTAACATGAAGGTATTGATTTCTTTTAAGACACTTATATTGCTTCGCCGCAAATACTCTATACAAAATTTAAATAACACTTCTGGATAATTTGGATTTCTATCTGTTACCCTGTTTGGTTTAGGATAAATACTTCACGCATCCTCGTCTGAGGACCTATGGACCGCTACGAAGTAGTGAAAGGTAAACTCGATCGGCCGTCAGCCTAATACCTACGTGCATCGCCTATTCCTGAATCACAGTAATTACTCACCACGTAGTTAATGGTTTCACTAAAACCCTAAAGAAAAACACATACAACCAAAAACCTAAACTGATCTGTTTCGTTGTCCGGTGGACAAAGCGTTGGGGTTTTGGAGCTACTATACCTATTCCTTCAGTGCCATACACACGTCCAAAGCTACACACAGCCTAACACGTGGCTTGGACTGGACTGAAAAAACATGTTAGAGAGAAGGAAACCAGGAAGATTTTGAAAAAGAGGAGACAAACCGCCGATCCTCAGTCACGAGAATCCATGCGTGTGTCATAAACCCGATGTAACACCCATAAATCTACGCCCAATGAGTAACTAACATGACAAGATTTGTTAGTTCATGGATAACAAGGAAGATAACTAGGAAAAATCATTATTCAATTTCAACCTGCTTGTCGTACGATGGCGATCTATGTATATCCAAAAACTAGCATAACTGCATAAGAGACGGACGAACAGAAAAGCCCAGTACAAAGAGCAAGGCAAAGAATCAAACAGACAGGTGACCAGAGAAAAAGTGCAATGAGCAATAGGAAGCAAAAAGAATGAATCAACATATTAACGGAGACTGGCAAGTGTTTACTTACTGCGAAATGATTAGTTCTTCCCTTTTCCTTTCTGGTCAGAATGCCTGCTTCCATCGACATAGCAGAGCGGCAACCCAGTTGGGAACTGGTGGTGATTGTCCATGGACGGTTTAGCAGAGCCGATGAGGAAAGGTACATTTGTTGATACGTCTATGGAATGCGAAGACCTCTGGAGGTGAGGTGGAAAAGAGGTTGATGATGAATTGGACTGAAGGGTCCCCCGATTATTGAAGCCAGCAAGCCCTGAAGAGATTGTGAAGTTGAGGTTGTGAGATTCGGGTTGCGACGTAGCCACCACTGGGAGCATATGATCGGAAACAAAAGGGAAATGTTGCAATTGTTCTTGGGGATTATCGGCCGACGCAGTACTGAATGATGGGGTTGATATTGTTATTCCTCGAGGAATGCAGTTCGCCAACTGGATTTGCCCTGATGAATGGTGGGTTATTCGGGACGAGGACGGGCCTAAAAGTCCGGTGGCGAAGTAGTCCATTGGGGTTAACGGCCAGTGTCTCGCTGCGGCTTTGTGGAACAAGGTGGCCTCACAACTCAAAGGGCTGTTATTGGCAGTGACGCTGTTGACAGTACTAATTCCACCTGTTAAAAGCTCAGCAAATCCGGAGTTTTGAGAAATAGGGTTCATGTTTTTGCAATGTGGGTCGTTCTCTTTTCCCTTTTCCTTGGCAGCTCTCTCTCGAGCCCTCTCACGAGCCTTAACACGATTGACTCTAATATCAGACCTAGTGAGTGACAAGCCTGTCCCTTTGCTTGTCTCTGAAGTGCTACTACAAGCGGATTTAGACGAAGAAAGATTCTGATTTTGGTTAAAACTGGGGTCATCAAGCTCAACGTCTGCCGAATCAAATCCTGGTTCAGTTCCATCACTGGCTCTTTTTTCATCACTCAATTTCTTAGGAGTGTCAGGGAAAGGACTGTTGAGAGAGGGTAGCTCAGCAATTGAATCTGCAGCTGCTTTAATTAGCCATTCCACGGCTTTACTTGGCTGATCATAACCTAGTCTATCTTGGATATCATAGAACTGAACTGCAGTTGTCAAAGATAAACGCACCCTCCTGTCTTTTAGCCCTTTTGAGGTCCAAACTTTGCTGTGCCGATCTTTGCCACCAGATGTCCTAGGAACCCTAATGATGCGTGACGAGTGATGCCAACCGCGAAGCTTGTTGGTGCTGCCACCACCAAATCCACTAGAATTAGGCGTTTTCATAAGGTCTCCGTCTTCTTCGTCATCAGGGTACTGATGGTCACCATTGCCTTCCTGACCTACTTTGCTGGTAGACAGAGAATTTACAGGGTTGCCACTGAATCTCATACCTTTACCCCCATACGACCTTCATCACTCAATACTCCCGTTTTCTTTCGGTGTAATTGAAAATTGAAAGTGAAAATGGGTTATTGGAGAGAGAAATGAAGATGAGGTTAGGCGAGATGCAGGTGGGGTTACTGTGTCCAAATCCAATGCATTAATGAATGATGATAGGCTAGCACAGTGAGTTCTGTCTCTGTGCAGTGAGTAAAAAGTCAATCTCTTTTCAATTTGGATAAATCACAGTCCAAGCCAGGACTCAGGAGAGAGATATCTCCTCTTCTCTTTTAAGTTTTTGGAAGTTTCGTAAGAGAGCCCCAGATCTCTAAAGCAAGAGTCTGAAAAATGGCAGCTGAGCCTGAGACCTGCAACCAAAAACAGATGTACAAACGTACCGTAAGTCACACAGGCTTTAACTACGCACAGAACCCAGGGAGATTTGATTTTGACTGTAATAATACAATGCTTAATTAGTTCTAAGCTTGCTTTTAACCTTAAAAGATGAATAGCATTAATAAAAGTCGAACAAACAAAGCCTATAACTAATTTGCAAACATTTGTACACAATTGATCTGTGCTTTTATGCTCCAAAATCAAGCCACAGATAGAAGCAATAATAGCGTTCGACTGGTATCAATCCATCCCTTTCATCTCTCTTTCACCTTTGGTCTGCATTTAACGCTTTCGTTGACCCTAAAAATGGCAGACACTAACCCACCCTCCAGCCCACTAATACTAATAAGAACAACAAATGATAGAAAATCATTAATTAAGACAGCGTTTTAGAATTACCAGAAATGGAATAAACTTCTAAACACTGTAACGAATTAAAAAAAAAGAAAGAAGCAAAACAAGGGGATTAGCTTACAAAGAAACAACGTCGGGTTGTTGTTACATTTGTCAAGCTGTGAACAGCTAAAGGGGGGAACGAAGTGTTCTTTCTGTATGCTGCTCTTCGTTCACTCACTCTTCTCCTCCTCTTGTCTCTCGTTGCCTTTTCTTTTCAAGAAGTGTAGCTCGCAGATCTTTCCTCAGTTGCGTCCATGTCTCGCAGATCTGCGACCGTCACTGAATATTCATGACATCGTAGGTCATTCTGTGTACTGTTAAAGAACAAATCAAACAGAAATGGAAATTAGATACGTATCTGAACTAGCTACTCATCCCTCATTTGTGTATATATATATATATATTCTTTAATTTCATTCTACGAGAGAAAAAGTTAATCTTCCAACATATTTATTAAAGCATCTTAATTGTTACATATTCAGAAGCTGCAATTATTAGCTCATTGAAAGTCAAGAACTTTTCATTTAGACAAAGGAAATTAGAGAATCATATTGTTACCGGAATTTACACTACTCAAAAAGTCTCCATAAGAGGAGAGGGAGTAGGTGGAGTCAAGTTGTGCAAACACTTGGAGCTTTGCGCATGTAAAATAATAGCGAAATAAGCGAAACCCGCGTAGAAAGACAAACTTTGAAGCCCACGACTAAAACAGGACAGAAACTGAAACCCACCAGTAACCAGACACAGAATTGCAAATGCTAACAGAGAAGAATTTAGAAATGCAACAGCAAAAGCCTCTTCCTACTACGGGGGCAGTGCATGGAAAACTAAAAGAGAACAAGCATCATAGAAATGGAAATTCAAGGAAAACTAAGATATTGGCTTAGTTGACAAACAACCGATTGTATTAGCTGATAGCTGATTCTATTAGCTGATCTAATCAGCGGATAACAACAACTGTTTGTTAAAGATATTTAGTAAAATTAACTATTTAATATTAGCTGTTGATGTTAAAAATGACTTTTAAGGAAATGATTTTTAAAAAAAATTATAAGCGCTTGAATATTATATTTCTTAATATTTTGTTGAATATTCTTATAAGAATTCAGATTTAGATATTTAATTTTACAAAAATTAAGTTTATAACTTTAATAAATAATAATAATAATAATAATAATAATAATAATATAATAATAATAATAATAATAATAATAATAATCCAATGTTAAATTCTCTATTAATATGAATGATGCAGCGAGCTACATCATATTAGTATTTTTCATATAATATGTATTAATTTTATTATTTAATAAGTTAAAAATATCTATAATTATAGTATAACACAAATACGATATATAGTATTTATATACTAAAATATTAATTTGATGTGACTCTTTATGTTCAAAAACTTAATATTATGATATTTTAAAATGTAAACTAATATTATAAAATTAAATAAAGATTAAAAAGTTTAATTGACCTCCTTTATTATATTCTTCCAAACTTCACGACATAATTGTATGATAAAAAAAAGCCAACTTTGAAAACACACAGAGCAAAAGTAGAGAGTAAAGTGGAGGGTAATGCTGTCATTAGGCAAACAACTAACTCTAAAAGTTCCTCTTATGGAGCTTTTAGCAATAAGCTTATTGGGGGTTAAATAAGCTAACCAATAAGTCATTCACCAAACACATCAATAGTCTTTTAAGATGGTCTAAAAGCTAACTTTTACTTAATAAGCTAAAAAACAACTGATAAGTTGTTTGCCAAACATCACCATTAAAAGATTCGATGTGTGAAGTGTTAGAGTATAATGGTCCTCTTGCATAACACCTGATTACAATTCTTTCTATAAGCCTAAACATTAGATGATAACTCTAAATATTCATATAATAATAAATAATAGAATTCTAAACAACACAGACAGTTAATTCTAACAATTCTTTACTAAAACTCTGGCCATTCTTTACTTAAACAACCATAACTTTTTAAAGAGAAATTCAAATGATTTGAAACTTTTACTTAAACTAGACTTAAAGAGCTTTAAATGCACATGTTACACACCCAAAGTGACTAACGTTGTCCTTTCAAATTTTCTCTTAAATCAGTTTCAAATTCTATCAATTGCAAACACTTTAACTATTGGACTATATTAAGTTTAGATTTCCAACATCCCCCCTTAAACTTAATTATTTTCTTTCTTGCATCCGAGCAACTTGAATTTGTTAAGGAGTTCAATCAACAGTGATTTTGTGAATATATTCGCTACTTGATCATGACTTGCCATGTGAGTCATCTCCACGTCACCATCTTTCACATGCTCCTGTATGAAATGAAAACACACATCAATATGCTTGCTCCTTTTATGATGTACCGGGTTCTTTGCCAATTCTATCGCTGACTTATTATCCACTCGAATTTCTATTGGCTTCTCTGGAAAAAAAAGTTCATCTCCTTTAGTAACTTACGTAGTCACAAGAAGTGATATACGCATGAAGATGGGCAACATATTCTGGTTCACAAGTTAACAAAGTAACTACAGGTTGTTTCTTCAAAATCCATATAAATGTCGTGTTTCTTATTAAAGATACAAAAGTCATAGTGCTCTTTCTATTATCCATATCTCCACTCTAATCACTATTGAAATATCCAATAAGATCAAACTCATTCGTATGAGAGTAAAATAAGTTATGAGATAATATACCTCTAATATAACGAAGAATTCGTTTTATGGCTTTCCAATGCATCATTTTTGGTTCCTCCATGTACTGGCTTACCAAGACAACTCCATATGCAATATTCAGCCTTATGCATGTAAGATAACGTAAACTTCCAACCAAACTTCTATACAATGTTGCGTCAACTACCTTGCCTTGATCGTGTCGGGATAATTTTGTACCACTCTCAACTGAGGTGCTTACAAAATTACAATCTTCCATTTTAAACTTCTTTAAAATCTCTTTTTTATATGTTTTTTTATACACAAAAATTTCAAATTTATTTGTCTCACTTATAATATGAGAAAATAAGACATGAAACCTAAATAGGTCATCTCAATCTCCTTTGTCATTTCTAACCTAAACTTCTCAATCATTTCCTTATTATTTCCTGTAAAAATTAAGTCATCCACATACAAAGCCACCAATAAGATGTCATCTTTTTGTACCTTCACATATAACGTATGTTCATATGGACATATTGCACGATCCCGTGCTCTCTAAAATATGCATCTATTCAGGTGTTCCATGCTCTTGGCACTTGCTTCAACCCGTACAGTGCCTTCCTTAACTTCAACACCTTGGGCTCCTTACCGACTTTTACATATCTAGGGGATTGTTCGATGTAAAACTCTTCTTCAAGCACCCCATTTAGAAATGCTGACTTCACATCTATTTGAAAAATGTTCCATTTGTTTTGATCCGCCAACGAAATTAGTAGCTGAATTGTCTCCATTCTTGCAACCGGGGCAAACACCTCTTCATAATCAATCCCGATTTTTTGTTTGTAACCCTTCGCCACTAGTATCGCCTTGTATCTCTCAATTTCTCCTTGCGCATTCATCTTCTTCTTGTAAACCCACTTCACACCAATGGGCTTATGAGTCTGGGGTAATTTTGCAAATTCCCAAGTATCATTCTTCTCAATTGCTTTAATCTCCTCTTGCATTGCAGCTTGCCATTTCTCATCTCTTATAACTTGCTTAATATGATGTCCTCTGCGTCCGATAAAAGACATAACAAGTGTAATTCATTTGTTGCCTAGTATAAGTCTCACAAACTTCTTATTTTTGATGTTCTTAGCTCACCTTCATCATCGGATAAAGTTGAAAACGATCTATCTCACCTTCACCTTCATCTTCCGGCTTTTGTCATCAAACTTTGTGAACCTTTGATTTGAAATGTGAGCATAAGTCATCTTTTGTCATCAAACTTTGTGAACCTTTGATTTGAAATGTGAGCATAAGTCATACTTCCGAACACCTTCAAATGTTCCACTGATGGTTTGACACCATACCATGCTTCTTGTGGGGTAAAATTCTCCCAATTTGTCGTTAACAATTATACAAATACACTGCACATCATCATCATCATCATTGTCATCATCATCACACCCAGTCTGAAGTTCCGCAGTAAGGTGGCGTCTTGGGAGGTCTTATAATACGCAGCCTTACCCCTACAAAGTCGAGAGACTGTTTCTTGGTAGACCCACATATAGATGTGGCAGGTAAAAAATGATACAGAATAACATAAGCAATAATTAAAGAACTGGCACGCATAAAAATTTAGTAACTAGAATCGCACTACAAAACAAAAAGGATATACCTGCCGGTTGGCTAGATCAACAAGAGAAACTAGAACTTTTACCGTACCCCTTGTAAAGACCGGCTCTTGTTGTCGCTAGTCGTCCTAGAAGTCGACACTTACCTATCTTGAGGAAAAACACTCCTACGATTGTAAGGTACAATTTTTGGGTCTGCCCCTAACTATGCCTGACCTGAAGCCTTGGCCAACAACTTACTACTCGCAAAGGTGTAAAGGACTTGGGGTTGTACTTCCTATCGTTTAAGTTTTTACTCTTTAGCATGCTTCAAACCATGTTGAGTATGGCCTGATTTTTCCTTTTTGCTACTCCATTTTGTTAAGATGAATAAGGAGCTGTTAAGAACCTTCTAATGCCATTCTCTTCACAAAAATTTACAAACTCTTTTTTTTTTAATGTAAATTGACCACTTTATTGGACCTCAAAAGCTTTATGCGCTCACCACTCAAGTTTGCAACAAGCATTTTAAATTTCTTAAAAGCAGAAAATGCTTCCAATTTCTCCTCCAAGTTCTCGGGGAATAATCATCAACAAAAATAATGAAGTAATGGTGCTTACTAAGAGAGTTAGGAGTTATTGGACCACAAATATCGATATAAACTAATTCAAGCATCTTCTTCGTACGATATCTTGCTTCTTTTGGAAAAGAATTTCTTGGAATTTTTCCTAACACATAACCTTCACAAAATTTATCATAATAGTCTATGCTTGGTATAACATTCACTATTCTTTTATTTGCCAATTGTTTCAAACTACCAAAATTAAGGTACCCAAATCGCAAATGCCACAACCATGTTTTATTCTTTATATAAGCCTTTAAACATCTTGCTTATACATTTACCAAATTCAACTTAAACATGCGATTTTTGGTCATTTCTACTTGAGTTAACAACTGATTATTTTGGTCCCTCAAGTAAAGCATTCAATCTTTCATAAAAATTGTATAACCACGTTCCAACAATTGACTCAAACTCAAAATATAACTCCTCATGTCTAGGACATAATAAACATTAGAAACAAACCTCTTATTTCCATCTTTACATTGAATAAGAATTTTACCTTGCCCTTTGACTTTCACTTTTGAGCCATCTTCAAATGATGCATGAGCATCCACAATCTCTTCTATTTCGGTAAACATATGCTTGTAGCCACACATATGGTTACTCACACTGGTATCCAAGTACCATATTGAATCATTATTGGATTGGCCTCCTTGCTTGTTAGCAACACTAGACCATCACCTTCTTTTTCTTCCTTTTTCTCATGTTCATTTCTCTTCTCATTGTAATAACATCCTACTGCATAATAGCCATAATTTTTACAATTATAACATTGAACATTATACTTACTTGATCTTTCTCTTCCTCAACTTCGGCCTCCGCCGTATGAGTTTTGTTGATTCTTATCTTATTTATTCTCTTGCCATTCTTGTTTTTTACCACGGCCTCTACCGCGACCTCAACCTCAACTTCAACCTCTATAACCACCATGACCTCTACCACGGCCTCTATTGGGATTGTCTGACTTCTCTTCTTTTAGTGTCGCCTTGACTTGAAGTGTTTCCTTCAACACTTTTTGTTTCTTTTTCGTCTTTCTTTGCTCACGAGCAGGGGCGGATCTAGAAAATTTTTTAAATGGGGGCAAAATTTTATTTTTAGTGGGGGCAAAATTTTAATTATAGCAAAATTTTATTTTTTTATACCATCAAAATTTAAAATAATAATTTTTATAAGTAAAATCTTTTGGAGCTAGTGGGGGCAAGTGCCCCCACTTGCCCCCAAAGTGGCTCCGCCACTGTTCACGAGCCTCCAAGAAACTTGAGAGCTCATCTATGGTCATCTCTATCAAGTTCCTAGACTCTTCTATTGCACACACCACATTCTCAAAATCATTAGTTAAGGACTTTACTATTTTCTCTACTACTCGCCCATCATTAATTAATCACCTCATCGTTTCTATTGAATTGATTCGCATATAAACTTTTTATGCAATGTCTATATAATATGTTTATGGATGAGTTGTTGGATAGGTGCTAAAATGCAATGTGTTGAAAAAAATCACACTTTTTGTTTTCATTAATTTTGAAAATTAGAAAAAACTAAAATTAAAAATTCGAAAAACAAATTTTTTAATAAATTTGAAAACAAAAATATAAAATCAAAAAATAAATGGAAGCAGCAGGGACAAGGAGAAACAAGGATTTAGATTTAGTCGAGAAAAAAAAAAGTTACCAGAAAAGTTGTATAGATAAAAATAATAATTTTCGGATAAAGCCATTGTGATGTGGATCCATCGACCTATATTTTGTCTTTGAGAGTCAACAGTGACATTCTATTCGAGAATTATTGAAGCATCAACTCCTTTATTGCACCTATTGCCTGCTGTAACAACGACTTCTCCTTTGATTTAACTGCGCAAAAACACATGATTTGAACAAGTGCGGATATATTTTAACCTCTAGTTCTCCTGGTCGGATTACTTCTAAAAGACTAGAGAAACGCCTAATTAAGTCCACGGTGTGAACAGAACACAAACAGGCCTAGTCACATGGATTTGGAAAACTGTCTTGCCACTGCGATAATATCGCTATTACACAGATCCTTGTTCAATCGCCTTCCAGCTATCTGTTGACTTGTTTTCTCTTAATCCCTTGGCTGTGTCATATGATGCGTGCAATCCGACCAGCAAGTAGTAGATCAACAAAATTCCAGTCCAGATACCAAATCTCTCAAAGGATGCCTTGTCTATAGATCCCAACAAGAAAATGTTGAGAAAAATTGAAGCAGATGGCAACCATGGCACCAGTGGAGCACCCCAAATCATTGGCTGTTTTGCCTTTGGAACAAAAATCCGGAGTGACAATGTAGCTAAGAACCATCCTGCTACTGTAATAGCATATCCAATCCAACCATTCACACCTAAACCCCATAGAATAGCGGTGACAACTGCTGAAACAAAAATGACCAGAATGCTTGCAACCAGCTTAACTAGATTTGCTGATGTTGTGACATCAGCGACATAGTAGCGACGGACAAGAAGAGCTACTGCAACCAGCATGAAGATGAACAATGTGGAGATGGAAAGAAGGTTTGAAAGAATGTCGAGCTTTGTAAAAAAAGCAATAAGGCCGGTGGCAGCAAGCATCACAATCGTGGCATTCATGGGAGTACCTGTCTTTGCATTGACTTGAGCTAGCCATGGAGGCATCATATGAGTCCGAGCAATGTGCGTTAGATACCGAGCCTGACCGATCGCTGAGACAAGCAAAACAGTAGTCATGCCCTTCAACGCACCTAATGCAACAATGTACTTAGCCCAATTCCACCCCACTGACTGAAATGCAACAGAGAACGGAGCATCTCCGTCGATCATCTTGTATGGGACCATCAAAGTCAAAGTCAAGGCTAGTACACAATATGCAACTGTAATTACAGTCATCGAGCCCACAAGGCCAATGGGGATGTCTCGTCCTGGGTTTTTAGTTTCTTCAGCCATAGTTGAAACAGCATCAAATCCAACATAAGCAAAGAAAAGAACAGCTGCAGATACAAAAATGCCATGAGCACCGTAGGGTGCAAATGGGGTTAGGTTCTTGGGGTTTGCTTTGACAAGACCTGCAATGATGATGAAGAGGATTACACCGACGTGGAAGATGGAGGCAACATAATTGAAAAAAGATGAACCCTTGGTGCTAAGGACAGCAAGGACACAAATGACTGAAACAACAACGACTGCTATAGGATCAAGGTGGCTGTAATTGTCAGGAAGGCTGTGTACAATAATGCGGAAGCTGTCAGGTTTGTGGTTGCAGAGGGTGGCGAAGTAGGATGTCCACGACCGGGATACAGCAGCACCACTAACCATATACTCCAGTAGAATGTTTCCTGCGGCGATGAAACCGACGAAGTCACCCAGCTCAACCCTCAGGTAAGCAAATGAGCCACCTGAATTGAAATAGTTCTCGCATAAGCCAGTTTCCAGATCAAAATACCTCTTTTTTCTCAGAAACGGTCGCAAGATGGTTTCTCTTTAAAACTTGCATAAAATCAAGTGCATACCTGCGACAGGAATTTCCACAGCGAACTCAGTATAGCAAAATACGGAAAGCATGGCGGAGAGGCCCGAAATGGCATAAGACAAGACGACGGCAGGACCACCATGGTCGCGAGCCTCAATGCCTGTGAGAACAAATATACCAGCTCCGATAACGGCTCCTATACCAAACCACATAAGGTCCCACCAGTTGAGGCTCTTCTTCATCTCATTGTGGCTTCTGGCTTTTACTTCGTTAAGTTCCGTACTGTCCAGAGACCTCGATACCAGCCTATCCTTAAGCCTCATCGGCGTTTGCCTGAGTGCTCGGAGATAGTTTCCCCAGCTCTCGAATGACTCCTCTGGCAGAAAATCGTTCTTGGTGCATGAACATCCTCTCCTCCTTGTCGCTTCACCTTCCATGTTTGTTGCCCTGGTATTCAACCAAAGAGTAATGATGTGTCTCACAGTTAAACACGTTCCACAACCACATTTAGTGCACTAACAAAAATCATTAAAAGGTAACTATTCTAAGAAGACTGTGATTTATGCATACACAAACTGGTGCTTATGTTCTTCAATCTTTTCAACGTTATCAGAATCGTATGCTTGCAAACCGATGATCCCAACAAGGCAAAAAACGTAAAATCTTTCACTCCTTAAATCATGAACTAACAATCACAGACAAAAACGAATTGGTATTGCTATATACCATTAAATTAGGAACTGAATAAGAAATATCAATCAAAAGAAATATAAAAGAGTGATATATAAAACAAAGGAGAGAGTTAGGTTACTGGAACGTAAAACCTGAGAGTGTAAGAAGAAACGACTAGACGTTCTTCAGCACTTGCTCATACTTAGCAGTCCTTATTCGCAAAGCTGTTTGCTTTCATGATCTTCTTCTCTTTCTTTTTTATTTGTTTTTCCCATGGAATAAACCAAAATTTAAATAACAAGTTGATATTAGCCAATTAAATGTAAATTTGAAAGATACTTCAAAACAGTTAAGATTCAACGCTTGATTTGCGGCGCTACGGTAGACGACTTTTTCGCTGACTCGGATACCACCCGACTTTGCTCGTTGAAGTAATACAATACAACAGTTATGATTGCTTTTAACGAAAAATAAAAAGATGGATTTCCATATTGTTTGTTTTGTTTTGGTGACTTGATCAAATTTGAAGTTATCTGATTGCTAATATTCACACTGTTATGCTTATCATAATATTAATATTATAATTAATAATTGATTTTGCGTTGGTACAATTATTACGAATAAAATTTAAATATATGTTTATTGTGATGTGTTTTAATTAACTTTATTACTAATGAACTATATTCTATAATTAACTACTAATTTATTAATGATTTTGCATAACAAACTAATTACTTAGTAATATCTATTAATAAAAGATATATTGGAAAATGTACAAAGTCAAGGTTTCACTATATCCCAAACTGGAATAGTCTAAATCCCAGTAGGAAGCTCTTTGCAAGCTATAAGCGAGTTCAGATCACCTGTCCAACTTTTTCCTGTTCGTCCAATTAAAAAACGACGCCGTTTTGTGACAAAAATTTACATCCCTCATCTGACAGAGGAGAAGCGCCTGCAGGACCCACCCACAAGCGCCGTTTTTCAGCTAGAGTCCAGAGCTCCGGCCTCTCTTCTATGACGTTTTACACTTTTAGTTCTTATTATTATTTTATCATTTTTGCAAAGGATTTATTATATTTTTGTCATTTACTATTATATTCTTTACTCATAAATAATAGTAATAATAATAATAATAATTTTATTATTATTATATATATTTGTAATGAGAAATTTTTTATTATATTATTAGTATTATTATATATATGTTATTATTTAAAATTTTCTTATATATTTATTATTATTATATATATATAATATTTATAATTGTTATTATTATCATTAATTTATTAAGAATATTATTATATTCGATATGAATATTAGATTTATTAATTACGAAATTTGTTTGAATTACGAAATTTGTTCTTATTATTATTAACTTTATTATTCTGAATAATTTAATTATTGTTATAATATTTAATTATTATTGTTATTGTTGTTATTATTACTATTGTTATTATTATTATTATACGTAAATTTGTTAATTAATTTTCTTTCCATTATTATAAGTGCTGTTAAATATTATTATTAAATTTCTTTGGTATATTATTAAATTTATTGTGGAGTATTTGTTAAAATTATTATTATTATTATTAAAGTCCTTATTAATGTTAGAAGTTGATAATAATTGTTATTATTATTATGAAATTTGTTATCATTACAAATTTTCGTCTTATTAATATTGACTTCATAACTCTTAATAATTTAACGATTCTTATAATATTGAATTATTATTACTAATTTTTTTGACAGGAGTATATATACTTATTATTATAAATCGTAAACATATTTTACAAACGGTTTATTATTAATATTGGTATCATTGTTAATATTAAATTCATTTTTATTAAAAAATGATTATTTTTATTAAAACATGATTATTTGTTGATAAAATTATATCATTTTATTATAATTCACAGACATAATTAATTTTGTCTTTGATATTAAGCGTATATTTATTTATATAGTATTATTTATTAACAAATTAATAATGTTATAATAACAATAATAATAGGTTTTAAATAATACGTAAATTTTATTATTAAATTTATTGTAGAGTATTTGTGAAATTTATTATTATTATTATTAAAATACTAGAAGTTGATAATTATTGTTATTATTATTATTATTATTATTAATAAATTTTAATAATTTAGTGCGTTTATTATAATCTTATCTTATTATTATAATTATAATTATTATAGAAATTATTATTATTAGTATTATTATAATAATAATTCTTATTCTTATTATTATTATCTTATAATAATAATAATAATTATTATTATTATTATCTTCTTCTTCTTATTATTATTATTAATATTGTTATTACTATGTTATTATTATTATCTAAATCTTATTATTATCTAAATCTTATTATTATTATGATAATAATAATAATAATTGTTGTTGTTGTTATTATTATTATTATTAAGATCTGATTTTTATTATTATTATCTTATTA
>JAOTBA010000002.1:25641816-25661293 GCA_025629845.1 Erythroxylum squamatum | reverse complement strand
CTACCTATAGCACCTTAAACTACCCTTCGCTAATTTTTCGGTTCACCTTTAACTTACTGATAAATGCTTATTTGACTATAATTATACACCATATTTAATGTGTTTTACTTGATATTTAATAGTTTTATAGCATTGTTGACACTTATTTCGTTTCAAGTATGTTTATATGTGATAATTGCTTTTCTGGACTAAAAGGGAAAGAATTCGGATGAAATTGTAACACGGAGCGAAGATTTAAGGCAAGTGAGGACCTACATGATCTTACTATGTAAGTCTCTATAAACATGTGGAGATTTGAAGAATATTGTTTATGGTCATATGAAGTTACAAGCCCGTGTATGTTAGCCGTGTAAGTCTCTTGCTTATGTAAAATTGCAAATTAAGATGTTTTGAAGATACATAGTCACCTACACGCCTGTGTATATTGACCGTATATATCTTAGAAACTCTTGTTTTTAATATGAAAAGACGTGAATGAAGGCAAAACAAGGGGAGACAAGTTTTAAAGAGTTTTGACTTGTAAGAAACATAGACAGGTGAGACAAGGAAAACACGAAGAATACGTCACAAAATCCAATAGATAATAACATCCAATCCAACTTGTAAGAAGATCTACTAGAAGAAAAAGTGAGGTAATTGTGATTTATTTTGTGTCTAGTTATTCTTCTACATATTTGTCTTTGGTTTTGTTTTCTATGAGTAGGAACTAAATTTGTTTAGTGCCTAGGTGCGGTAAACTCTAAATTGTGATGACAATATGAATTGATCCTTTATTTAATGAAATTATATTGCTTAATTTATTGAGATTCAATTATACGTTATATTCTTGTTCTAATATATCCAGAATATTAGTTCATGATTTTATTTCATATGATTGAGATTAAGAAATCTTTTTGTGTGAATAGATCTACTATAATTAGAAAGAGTTGTACGCAAACCTAGAGATAGGTCGATATAAATTCTCTATATTAAGATCAAACCTAATAGTGAAATTCATCAATCGATAATGCAATCCTAAGGATTATAACTAGAAAGATTTCTGTTAATTAACTGATGAATTTATTACTAGTATCTTGAGAAAGATATTAATATAAGATAGGAATTTACAGGTCCAATAATCAATAGTACAATTGCATGATAAAGGGTTAATATTTAAATTTTTTAAAGGGAATTTATCACTTAGGTATTTTTACGACATTTCCAAATATTTCCTCTGTTTTAAGTTCATTATTGTTTCAATCTTAGTTTAGTTGTTTAGTTTAATTTTTAATTAAATCTACAATTTGAATTGATAGTTAGATAATATAAAGGGGTAATTACTAGTACTTACATTCCTCGTAGGATTGACTCGTATTTGCCTGTGCTATCTATAACTACATCGTGCACTTGTGACTTTAACATTGATAAATTCTTAGTAATATTAGGAAAACCTATCTTTTATTAATCTAGCTATTTTTACTTTATTTTATTTTAATTTTGTTTCTAGTTTATTTTATTTTATTGATTTTGTTAACTTTTTCTTCTCATGGACATTGACTCTTTGGTCAGTTTATAACCCAAAGTGATCCGCCGACAATGTTGCGAATACTGTACTAGGATTGGGTTATGGTACGGTATTGTACCAGTACCAGTACCAGTCAATACTGAATACTGTTTCTAGTAATTTTTAAATTTATGAAATAGTCTTTGAATTTTTTTAAATATTGCAAAATAGTTTATTGTCATATTATACAGTTGTATTGTATACTTTATAATTTTACATCAACTTTGTCTCCAAAAATTATAATACTAAATAATAATCACAATTAATATGAAATAATAATTGTTCTCAAATATTTCACGTATAAATAATAACCACAATTAATATGAAACAAAGCCAACCATCCTTATACAAATATAAAATCAAGAACAATACAAAGTACTTAAAATATTACAATTTTATCATATAATAAATAATAAATACATCAAAACATCCAATAAAAAGAACAGTAAATATCCTTAACTCTCAAACTATTACAGTTTACAACAAGAGTTCGTGATGAGGAAATAATCAAGTAGAAGTCAAACCTAAAACGAAAACATTTATAATTAGATTACATATATAAAGTTTAACATATACATCAAATATAAGTAAAATTAAAAGAAGAGGAAAAAGAAAAACTTAAAATGAAATTCAATAGTCTACGGGAGGATACCCGCTATAACTGCACTAACTCTAGTTATCATTATCATCATCATCATCACGCCCAGTCCGAAGTCCCGCAGTGAAGCGGGGTCTGGGGAGGTCTGATAGTACGCAGCTTACCCCTACATAGTAGAGAGGTTGGTTCCGGTAGACCCACATGCAGATGTGACAATAAAAAAGGTGATGCAAATATTAAAAAAAAAGTGATATGAAGATATTTTAAAAAATATATATATATATAGACAAAAAGAAGAAAAATAAATAAAAAATTAAAAACAAAACTTAAAAAAAAGTTACATATATGCAAGTCTAGAAGATAAAGTTTTAAGAAATTTAGAGGATAAATATACCTGATATATTGCAAAGCATTGCTTATACCTGATATGTTGCAAAGTTTTGCTCACCATTTATCGAATTGTAGGTGTCATCCTTGCACAGGGCCATCGTTGGACTAAAAAATTTGGATAGCTGGTGGCTGAGGCGGTGGCGGAAACAAAAAAAAGTTGGGAGAATCCAAAAGGTAAATCCAGAGATTTGAAAAAAGAGACCATCTCCGTCCTTGTTTCATTTTCAAATCCCTAATTAAATAAAAAAGCTGAAGCAACTCCACATTAACATAGCTGCAAAAGTCAACTAACTACACATCACCCTTTGTCAGAAACTCCTCCAATATAATGATGGAGTTGTTCGAGCATAAATCTTCCATTACCCTCAGCTACATCCCCCTCAGGTACCTCCAAGCTCCGTATGGCAAGCACAACCTTTCAAGTTGGGGACCCATAATCTCACCACTTATGGTGAGGGTTCTGATGGAGGACCCAACTCTATTTCTACCCCGTCTCCTCCTACCTTTCGGCTGATATTCCAAAAACCCAAAATCTTTAATTATCTTAACCCCATACATAACTGACTACTTCCACTAAACCTGCATCTACCACTTAAACTTTGTAACAACAACTTTGATCTATTGATAAAGGACATAAATTGGACAACGCAAAACACAATACTAAAGAAGAAAAGCAACGACATTCACGTGGATCAAAAAAGATCACAAAGTAGACAAAAGAGCCACCACAAAATTAAGAAAAGAAAATTTGAGCTATTTTGAAAGGCTAAGAGCACCCGACTCATAATCAGGGAACATACCAATATGGGAAGCAAAACTCAAACATATCAAAGAAGCATACAATAAATGATAGATCTAGAAGTCAATCAGATCAACATAACAGAAAAACATCACCAAAGAATCATAGATCTAAGAATTGAAATCCAAAGTATCGATCTCTTAAGCCAAACGAAGAAGCAAATGTATCTCGAGAGAAGAGGCGAGAGAAGGTCTGAGATCGTGAGACTAACAACCAGATCTGACAGATCTGGCAGTTGTAAATGGCTGAGAGTGGTCAGATCTCAAGAACAATAACTACCTAAAGAAGCACTGCATAGCCATTCTTCACGAAACCAAAAAGATTATTCTCCCATGGGTTTGTTGCGGTCGGATGTTGAGTTTTAACTCAACTAGCATTCTGTTGGCTTCATCTGTGTGCACTAGAAGAAAAAGAATGCATAACAAAGAAACAGGTACAGAAAATGGATAGATCTGTATATCCATCAAAATCAAAGCTTTCCAGAAAAAGAAAAAAAAAGACTTCTTTTTTCTCTTTGCTTGGCTTCTTAGTAGTTCTTAACCTCAAAACACAGACAAGTTCCCTTTCCCTTTTACCTTTTCCTGGGTTGCTAATCCAAAATAAAAGGAAGCAAACCTTCTCGTCACAGGTACGGTAAAGGACATAATAATGGATTTTCTTACCAAAACAGGCAAAGTCAAAACGTTATCCTACCTGGAACCATTAGCACCGATTCTGAGCTTCTGACACCTTTCTGATTCCTCTAATACCCTCTATGTTACTAAAGTATCCAAATCGAGAAAAAAGTTGCATTCTTTTCCAGTATAGTCAACTGAAAAAATCTTTAAGGCTTTGCATTGCACTCAATGAACACACGAAGAAGAAGAAATAGTGAAGAGTGATTTAACAAAAAGAAAAGACAAAGATGAGGACTTCGACAAGTAGAATAAGGTGTTAAAACTAACTCCATTTATCATTTGGTACAAAATCCTCATCATTGAGGGGAGCTTCATCATCATTATCATTAAAATTCAATGCACCAAATGATATGTCAAAGCTTTCTGAACCAAGATTATCTTCCAAGTCATTGATATCTACCAAATCCAGTTCTTCAGAAACTCAATCCACCAAAAGATTAATATTATCAATGGAAATTGGATTAGTTGAACTACTTATACTATTAAGACTCCTAGTAAAAAATAAAATTTAACTATTAGAAAATTATAAGAAATTATATCGAAATGAATAATGATAATTGCAACATCCCACAACCATAGGGTACATACTCAAACACTCAAGAATATTCAAGTACATATCTTATGACAATGGCATGTTAGAGCAAAAACAAATCCAACTTACATATGGCATCATCTAACATAATCAGAAGTTATCAAATTTTAAAACCATTCATTGCATTCATTCACAAAATCTACACAGTTTCCATTAGACGAATATTTACAAAACGTCATACAGGTTTTAGCAAAAACTACAAAATAAAAGCTATAACTCTTTGATGTCAGCTGACAGACCTCTGAGCCATAACTTAGTCCAAAATGTTCTTCTAATCCAGAATAAACAGTAAGTCTCCTATCTCGTACCTGAAAAATCACGTTGCAATTTTTATGAGTTTTGCGAACTTAATGAGTGAACCATCATTGATGATTTCATCGGATTCATATACACAAATAACATATTTCACAATTATTCATACAGAACATGAATATTTCAAATATTCACACTATTATGGCACATCATTTAATCAATGCGAATCAGATCATATACAAACGCATACAGATGCATATGAGACTCTACATTCGTTATTAGTGTTATGACTGAGTGTTTATCACATATACAAATACTGGCCTATTGTCCTCAGTCAGAAATATATATCATGGAGTATAACTCTACGTGCTAAATCATATATCACAGTAAAGCTCTACGTGCAAGCGCTTGATACTAGCCACTCTGGTCACAACGTCTTTATCTGAGCATGCATTTTATGAAATGCGTCAATTCCGAATTTACTACATATCACAATCATGTATAAAGCACAGTCAGAATTTCATAATCATCGGACCTAAATTCGGCATTCAACTTTCGTTGAGAATTCACATAGCATAATACAATCAGAATTATCAAACAAATCAGAACACTTTCAATACAGTCCCAAATATATACTCCTCAGACTTTAAGTCTGGAATTCATAAACAATCGCAACAGTTCAATAATTAGAAGCTTAACAAATCAAATTAAATCAATCCTAGGAAATTCATCTAGATTGACTCACAGCGCGCTGCAATAAGCTATTGCCTGGATGGTTCGGCAATGTCCAACTGGCGTCCGATGTGCTCTTCTAAAACATACACATTATATTTACAATATATCACATTTTTGCACAAATGTATAAGTATTCCTTTATGCATATGTACTTATATAAAATATGCACAATGCATGTTCAATGACAATTCCGGGTTTCTTATCAAATCATTCAGATATCAAAGTCCTCATTAATCTCATTTGTACTTATAATTTTGACCAAAATAAAACAATGTGAAATCAATTTCATAGCCTAATTGACCACTTCAGATTTCCTACCCACATGATTTTGAGTCAACTTTGCATAATTAATTTCATTAGGAAAGTGAAGGAATTTGGTAACACTTCCTCCTAACAAATTATTCTCTTATGTCTTAAGTCTCTATTGATACCAAGATCATTCAATTTGGTTCATTATTCAATGAGTTATGCACAAAATACCACAGAATATGCACATTTGAAATTTTGGCTAATGCATGATCATGCATTCAAGTTGTATACCTCATATCTCTCAATTCCAGTATTAAAAAATTACAAAATTTATACCAATTTAAAGCTAAAAGAATAAGATATAACTTTCGTGAAGACACCTTTATCTGATTCGGCCTATATCAATACAGTTTATTCAATAACAACATGACATGATTTCTGTCTCGGGTAGAACTACAACCTCAGTCAAGACTCAATTTCAACCCAAATTTTGAAATGCTTAGAGACAGAATTGAAAGTCGACTTCTTCAAGAAAGTTGTAGCCATATGTCTCTTTTCTAATATGAATTAAGAATCAACTCATCTGAAAATATACAGACCAAGATATCATCAAAATACTGAAGCGTGTTTCAATTTATTAAACCTCTTCAACTTCATAATATCATTCATGAAACCTATCAAATTTCCAGATTTTTATCTTAAGTAGATTTTGGGTCAGATTTGTATGACCATTTTGACCAAGACAATGAGGTATCTAGGCAATACCTTCTACTAAACAAATGTTCCGCAATGTCTTAAGTGTTCAATGACATCAATTCATGCATTTTGGTTCAATATCATTCAAGTTATAATCAAAAATTTGCAGATTGTTTTCATACTTTGACATAATACAATTCTCAACTTCAAGCCAAATTTCAAGACTCTTTAAGACATATTTCAGTTTCGATTTCTTCATGAAAATTTTTCCCTATGTCTTTAGTTTACTCTAAATCAAACTCCATCCAATTTGGATATTCACAGATCAAGTTATGTTCTAAATGCAGATGTATATTTAGTAAAACACTGTATGTAACACTCCAGCACACTTCATATAACTCCAATTTCTACAATCCTTCACCACACTTTCTGCATATTTTCGTTTTGCCTTAAATGCCTTTACCACTGAAACTCTTCTTCCAACAACAACCACATATGCATCGATCCACAAGCATGAAAATATACAAGATTTATGCATGCATCAATTAAAACGTTAAAACATCCATGTAACTTACTTAACTTAAGCTTCTTTCTCTTCAGCAAAAATTTCGAAAATGGGGAGAGCAACCAAGAAATTTCGGTGGATGGCACAAGGATTTAGTAACAATTAAAAAAAAACTCAAATGGCAGAAGACTTTACAAGGTGTAACATTGATGTGAGAAAAAGCATATAAACCAATACATAGAAATGAGCAAGATAGTTGTCTTAGGTGATGAACAATAAAGAGAGTGTTTTAGTGAAGGTGATATTCAATGAAACCAAAGAAAGAGCTGCAGAAACTTTTTTTTTCTAATGACTAGGTGTCTCATTTAACTCTTGACACATGTCTCCATTGCATGTCTTCCATTTGTCCACCAAATATGTTACCATTTGTCACTTAATTATTGGTCCACATGTCACACATTAATTTATTCGTTTGTCACACATTAATTTGTCCATTTGTCAACTAATTTCTAATGCAATTTTCATATTTCTATTTGTCCCTTATTTCAATATTTTTCCTAGTTTAAAATACCTCAAATTTTTTTTGATAAATTTTCAAAATATCAGAAATGTCTCTAAAAATGCGGAATAAATTCGAATACACACCAAATTTAATTTTCAAGATAATTAATCCATAATTCACCAAAAATTCTAAAATAATAACTATTATCACCAAATAAATTTTGTAACACGATTAATCCAAAATTCATACTTTAATCACATTAAAAATCACTTATACCCGGAAAATGTCAATGAATGCATGTACAAATAATTGTAATGTGCAAAATCAATAATATCGTGTGCATGTATGTCACATTATGCATAAGCGTGAATTATGCTTCCTAATTTCTCATTAATCTCTAATAATTAATAAACACCATTCTAATCTTAATTCAAGTAACAGGATGTTATACATTTAATGTTTCAGTTCTCCATATTTATAAGCAACAATAAGCTATTACATGAAGACAAGAATAGGCTTCGTAATAAATGACGTGAAGACAAGAATAGGCTTCACTTTTGTAAGGGATAAAGCCTCTGCCACATTAAATAACGTGAAGAAAAGAATAGGCTTCACCTACTCCACTCTATGCTACTTTAAAGACGTGAGGATGAGAAGAAATAACTATAAAGACGTGAGGACAAGGAGAAAGAATAACGAGAAGTCCAAGAACAAAACTCTACAAAGATGCGATGAAGAAGAAAACAGCTATAGTTGTCTCCACTTTAAAATGACGTGAGGATCAAGAAAATAGCTATAGCCTTGGGTTTTAATAACGTTATTTCATGGTTGTTCATGGTTCTATGTAGGTTCTTTATAAAGAATCAATTTGTCACAAAAAGATGAAGTTGTCAATATGTTTCGCAGAAGAGGTGAAGCAAAAATTGAAGAACTGAAACACATCGCATGAAAACTCATTCTAATTAGAAAAATTGTTGTTCAAAGGAAGAAGGAGAGTGCATCGTCTTCTTTATCATCACAAAAAATTACAGAAGCTTATGCTAAAAGCAGAAGTTCTACTTGTTGCTTTTAGTAAGTACAACTACATCTATAGTACTGTTATTTTCTTCATATCTCTTTTCCTTTTCACGATTCTCTTCCATCGTGCGTAGTTTCTCTATTTTATTTTTTACTACCAAACTAATGTAACTGATCCTATTATCAATAATACACTCAACTTAGCAAGAAGTATGATGGGTCTGATGTTATGGATTAGAAAGACAAGAGAAATCGCAGAAGCAAATTATAAATATGAAAACAAACCTGAAGATATTGCAACACCAGTTAAAACGGAGAAGACGAAGTCAGCGCAAAGGAGAGAAACCTGAATATGATTTTTTTTTCAGAAAAAAAAACATTTCAAAATAGATGAAGTTTCCAGGAATCACGAAAATATTATTTTTACGTTTTCGTAAAATAATTGTTGTTTTTTATTTTTAAAAACGAAATATACAAACGAGTTTAATCAAACACGATTTTAAAAGTCAGTTTTTTAATTTACAAAAACCACAACAAAAAACCTTTTAAAAAAGAAAAACAAACAGCTATTACATTTATTATTAAATTTTAAATTTTAAATTATTAAATAATTTATTAAAAATGTTTAATATATAAATTATTACATACTTTTGATAACGTATTTTATGTACGTGAATTAAATTGTTATAAATAAAAAGACCATTATAAATTATTCTAGACAAAAATTGTAAGCTATAATTTAAGGTAAAAATTTTAATTTAAATTGATTTTTTTTAATCTTAGCACAATTTAAATCTAACATTTTAGAGTGTTTAAGTTTAACTTTAACATTTTTGAAATATTCAAATAGATCTTCATATAAATCATATATATATATTAATATATAGTGGAGTCCATCAATATATTAAAATATATATATAATTTAAAAATAAATTATGTATTATTAAATATAAAAAGTGTTCATTCATTTTTTAAATCTATTATAAGGTTAATTGTGTCACTAATCAACATAGTAGCAGAGTCTATCAATAATTTTTTAAAAATAAAAAATGCATTAAAGGTTTATTTTAAATATTTTGAAAATGTAAATGCTATTAAACTAATGAACGTACCCAAACATATGTAGTTCGTTTGTCTGCATCTTACGTCGCCGTTTTATCACTCACCTAAAGTTGTACTGTTCTTGTATACCTTCTTTATTTTTTAATATATTTAATTTTAATTAAAAAAACATTTCGATGTTCAAATTGGGCGTCGGGCCTATAATATAAGGTTTTTGTGGCAAATGGGCCCAACTGATGTCACAAATGAACAGAAAAAGAAATTTTTAAAAAATACAAAATTACTAACATTGTTTGGGGTTTAGGGTTTTTGTACAGGCTCTCCCCCCAACCCACCTCTCTGTTTTTAACAATCCTCTTCTTTTTTCTCCTCTATCTCACAGAGCGGCAGCTTGTTTGTGTTCGTGGGTAATACTTTTCTTCTTCGTTCTCCTTATTCTTTGTGTAGTTCCTTTGCACTATTCTTTATTCTCTCTGTCAAATGTTTTATTTCTTAAAGAACTCATTTTCAAAGGAGATGACATGGAAATTATTTGATGACTAATTTGACTTTAGGTTACTGTCCAAGATAGGCTTTTTGAAGAAGAAGCGATATTGCGATAATTACCTGTTGTCTATGAAACAATGTTATGATCATTATTTTTCTCGTTATTTTAATGAAACGATACTCCCTTGCATAAATGTTTGGATAGTTGAATACAAACATTGACATTAAACCGTTGTATTCAAGCATTTTGCGAAGATGAATTTCAACAATGTCAAGGTTCCCAAGGTGCCTGGTGGTGGTGCAGCTTCTGCCCTGATTAAGGCTGGACTTTTTGGTGCAGTTGGTTTGTATGCAGTTTCTAATAGTCTCTATAATGTAGAGGGAGGGCATCGAGCCATAATGTTCAACCGGTTTGTTGGTGTTAAAGACAAGGTCACTGTTTAAGCTTATTTTCCCTTTATGAATTCTAGCTTTATTAGTTCCACGTCTGATTAACCCAGACCAACCCTCGTGAATTTTGCTCTAGTATAATTACTCTGTAAGTCTATGGCTTCATGTTTCATGTATGTGTGCACCTTCTTTGCTTTCAACTAGTTCATCTCATTTTTGTGGTCATATGCCCAGTAACCAATTCATACAGTTTGCTCAGCCATCTGAATGAACACGCAATACACATTGCTTCTAGAAAATTTCTGAAATGCATGCCTAATAATAATGTTTTGGTATTAATCCTTCTTTATGTTTGTTATTTTTATAAGCACAAGCTTAAAAACCCAACAAATTTTTCCTCTTTTTTTTACTCAATTATTTATTGGGCACATGCTACGCTTGATCTGGGGCTGCTAGTAACTTTCAATGCTGACTTAGTATATGATCCAAAATTTAAGTAGCACTTTTTGAGGACAAGGATAACATGAATCCACCAATGACTAGAGCTGACGTTGTTAACTAATGTATATAAGCAGGTTGGTTTCACTTTGTTACCAGTTGTTAGTTATTATCGTTAAGAAATAAAACAGTAGTGGAGTTTTGTAGTGGAGTGAGTAGAAGATTCCGGTTATTGAACTAAGCTTTTACATATGAATTCTGCATAATGCTAAGTTCTTAGAGCTTCCGGCAGCGTAGTGGACATTCTATAGACTACTGCGTATTTCAAATTTCATGATCTAACATAGATCATTCAAATGCTTCAAGCCTTTCAGGCAATTTTGATTGGTTCACTATTTCTTGATCCTTGCAGAAAATTAGTGATGTGTTTTACTTTGCATTTTTCTTTGTCAGCATCTCAATGTATCAAACAAAGATAAATGTTAGTATTCCAATTTATGCATTCATTTTTGTTGTGCTTGCTAACTTTGCAGGTTTACCCTGAGGGGACTCACCTTATGATTCCATGGTTTGAAAGACCAGTAATCTACGATGTGCGTGCACGCCCACATCTGGTTGAAAGTACTTCTGGAAGCCGTGATCTTCAAATGGTAATGCACCCTGTCCTTTTGCATTATCTTTTTCCAAGGCCGTTGAGACAGTTAATGGTTGCTTTTGTATTTAAAGGCATTGAGAAAAACCAGAGGTCCTCCAAGCGACATCAATGAGATGTTGCATTGATTATTGCCTTATGTTTTAGAAATATACATCCTATTCTATTAATGTACAAGGACATCTTTTGATTTCTATCTGCTTTCTGTGACATTGTCCTATTAATAATCTTTTCAGAAATCCTACTTCCATTGCCTTGACCTGAACTCTTATTTGTCTTTTCATGCTTGAATGTAATTGATGTTATTTAGTTAACTGAATGCAGGACTTGGAAACCAGATGATGCAAACAAACTTGGGTATATATTGCGTGTACTTATTTTTCTTTTTCTTCTGACTTTTTGAGATCAACATGAATTACTAATAGTTGGATATTCTTTGGTATTTAAGTCAATTCGTGGATAGTTTGTTTAGGCTTTTGTAGCTGCATGTGTATTTACGGGTTTTGTAATTCACTTGTTATCTCTTTGCATTATGTGATATATCCAATCTAGATTTTGTAAATATTAATCCCATTATCTTCAGGTAAAAATTGGGCTTCGAGTTCTTACTCGTCCGGTGGCAGACCAATTGCCAAGAATGTATCGCAATCTTGGTGAGAATTACAATGAAAGAGTCCTGCCATCTATCATTCATGAAACATTGAAAGCTGTGGTTGCTCAGTACAATGCCAGCCAGCTGATTACGCAGAGAGAGGTAAGAATTGATTCGGGAATTCCTGGTGCTATCAAATACCCTCGATTATATTAACATTCTTGAATACTATTTGAAGAACTTTTTCATACATAGTTTGTATTCGAAAGGGAAATATTGACTTTTGTTGTGAAGATGAGATTCATGCGTTGATTTTCGCATAGTTAAAGCATATATGCATTAACTTTGTGTTGGTGCAGAGTGTGAGTAGAGAAATAAGGAAGATTTTGACAGAAAGGGCTGCCAATTTTGACATTGCACTTGATGATGTATCTATTACGAGCCTGACTTTTGGGAAAGAATTTACTGCTGCAATTGAAGCCAAACAAGTTGCTGCACAGGAAGCAGAAAGGGCTAAATTTATTGTGGAAAAAGCTGAACAGGACAAAAGGAGTACTGTCATTAGAGCCCAGGTTAGAAAGAAATTATTGACCTGTAATTCCATAGTTTATATTAGTTAATTAATGTGTGATTCTTCATCTGCTTATAAAATAGAAGGTTTATATTTCATTATTTACTGCCAAAAGACACTGTTAGCTCTCAATATCCTGATTTCTTATTTAATGGTATGCAGGGAGAGGCTAAGAGTGTCGAGTTAATTGGTCAAGCAATTGCCAACAATCCTGCATTCATCACATTAAGGAAAATTGAAGCTTCAAGAGAAAATGCACATACTATTGCAAATTCCACCAACAAGGTTTTTCTCAACTCTAATGACTTGTTGCTCAATCTTCAAGAGATGGACTTAGAGCCAGCAGGAAAGAAATAGCCACATTGCATTTGTTTTGAGTTAATCGCAAAGGAACTGTTGGGATAGTTTGATTCAACAATGGATCTTGTTGTGCCTCATACTTTTCTGTTGAACGTCACGACTTTTCATTTAATTGCTTATAAATGGATAAAATTTTGCTCATTTTTATTTTTATATATTCTTTTTATTTTTATTTATTTATTCATTTTTATTTATTTATTTCCTTTTCTTTTTATTATTATAATTGTATTGCAAATGCATAATACAAGTTTTGGGAGTCGAATAGAAATATCAAATACGTGTCTTAATTTTTTTTTATAATCCATATTTGTAGCAATTTTTTAATGTATTAATTTGTAATTTTTTTATACAAATAAGATAACCCCTTTCTAATATTTCTGCATTTTTTTTACTAATATTATACTTTCCATACTATACGCATGACAACTACATTTTTTAATTTTTTACAGCTGCTATCATCCTGGCTTCATCTTTATCCTATTATCATACTTATACTTTAAATATTTACACCGAATGCATCTGTAGTTTGATTATGGTAACTCGTAAGAAGTATGTATATATTATATGACTAATTTAACGTAATGAATGTCAAACAACCATGTGTACTGATATAAATTCACATGGTACTAAATCTCTAAACAGGATTTAAATGAGCTTAAAAATGAATTTGCACTTCTTAATTTAAAATTTTCAGTGAAATTGTCAGGGAGTTTTAGTTTTAAACCAATATTATAAACATGTATGGACTCAATCCTTTCTAAAGTAATCCAAGTGGAACGAAGCTCTTGATCCCTTGTTGGGTCTGTATCTACTTAAGAGATAATTACACAGAAAGGAAAAAGATAAAACCAAACTTCTGTTAGGGAACGCATTAGATTGAGACAAAACATCGATCAGTTGGGAAAGTCCATTAAACGGATCAGACTGTTAAAGTCTAATGTATTGGACCAGTACTTTCTATATACAACTGACGATGACAAAAGAAGTATTTAGTTGATCCATGCATTATCATCCGGCTTTGCCTCCATGCTCTATTGGTAGGTCCTATCATGGATAAATTTAAGGTGTCAGATTAATCAATTTTAAAACTAAATTCAATCGATTTTTTTATATATATACATATAATGACTGTATTATAAAAGTGGACTTATAATGCACTATAAGCGGTGTTGTACCTGAAAGATTGTACTGGTGGGGATGCTGATGCTGATGCTGCTGGATTATGGTGCTGGTGCTGGTGCTGGTGCTGGTGCTGATGGTTAAATCCTGGAAATGAATTATTCTGGTGTTGTTGTCGTGGAACAAGCACAGAAGTCACGCTGTTTTCTTTTACTTTCTCCTGAGATTGCATGTAATTTGTGGGATAGCTAAATGGCTTGACTTCACCAATGGCAGCATCTCTATTTATTATATCATCATAGTTTATCATGTCCCTGCTGCTATTATACCCTCCTCCTCGTCCACCACCAAATCCATTACTAGCAACACTGTTGTTGCTAATCATATTACTACTCATCAAATTAGTAGCATTCCAAAGTACCCCGCGTGGATGTTGGTGCTGCAGTTGACTTAGAGCATTATGCAGTGATTGATTTTGTTTCATGTAATATGCCAGTTCGTCTTGTAATCTTCTATAATCCCCTAGAGGACCTAAAACTGGATCATTTTCCCTCGACATGGCCTCCCATATCAACGAATCTACCAACATATTTCGTTGCTCCTCTTTGACGTTTTTCACCAACTTGGTCACGTTACTTACACCAAACACCTTATGAATCGCCTGAAACTCTCGGCTCCGGTTCGCTGGAAAATATGGCGCCAACAAGCAGTCTTCCCCGCACCTTTTCCTTTGGTGCTTACACGACGCGCATGCTGGATGCCCTCCGGGTCCAACTCCATTATTGTTTTGCATTATAAAAGAGAAAAGAAACAAATCCTTATCCCTGTCAAGAACAAAAATAGTTACAATGTTGACTAGCTGGCTATAATGGTTTCTTTTGAAGCATGAATATAACATCAAGATTATACATAAACAAATCAAGATGAAACTCGTCAGGTAATATACTAACCTTTGGACAAACTGGGGAATTGGGTGTGCGGCTTTATAGAAATAGTATTACAATATTACAGTAAATCAAGAAGATAAGATGCGAGGTAAATTATTTTCTAGGCATGCATGAAAAGATCGTCACTGCAGAAAGAAAGAGAACTAGAGAAAGAAGAAAAAAAAAGAACAAGGTAGAAGTGATATCTTGCAGGGTTTATTAGAGTTTAGGTAGGTCGTAGGAAGAATAAGAGATAAAGGTAAATTCCATAACTAATTAAACCAGAGGTTGTTGCAGAAGAGGAATTAAATTTCTACATTTTGCATTGATACGACATCCAATAATAGACTTAATTTATATAAAATATTGGTCGCTGTTATAAATTAAATGAAACCATAAAAACGTGGGTTTGGTATTTGATAACTACTATATCTTAGCGATAATTGTCATATCCCCACATTAAAATAAACTTTTTTTTCGGATAATTAAAAAATTCAACCTGCTTAACCGAGTCAACTTTAAAATTTTTAAACTCTTTAACCTTTCGAGATTCGATTAAAAATCGATTAATTTATTAATTAATAAGTTTTTATATATCAAAATAAATACATAAATTTTTATTTAATTATCATTTTTAATTAAACTTTAAATTCTTCTATAAATAAGAAAAATCTTTTTAAATTTTATTTAATCTTTAACTGGTTTTTAAATAGTTTAATATCAATTTAACCTTTTAAATATTAAAATTTTTATTTTATCGGTTTAATTTCTAGCCCAGCATTTAAAACATTTTTTTTTTTCTGTTTTTGGTGCGTATATACTATCAGAAAATGAATGTAAAGGTCCCTTTTTTGGTATAAATAATAATGTGTATGAGACCTTTTTATCAATATTATTCTTTTGAGAAGTTGAGAGGAGAAAGGACTTATACAGACCACAACGTTATGAACTCTGTTCATACTTGAGGTCGAATCTGTGTGAGTACTTGTATTATTTTACATTTTTATTTCAAAATTTTTACTTACCTTTTTATAACTAATTATATATTATGATTTATTGCAAAATATCATTTGTAATTAAATTGATAAATATGAGGTTAATATTCATAAAAAGCATTAAATTAATACATGAAAGATTCTTTTCATAGAAAGTATAACAATTTTTCTTTAACGATATAATAATAAATAATTAAAAATTACATTTTAATATTTTTTTAACCTAATTTTATAATATAGTAAAAAGTATCATATTATTTAATAAAATTATTTCGATATTAATTCTATAATTAATGGTAATAACGTAATTAAAAATGAAGCCAATCTTTCCTTTTATACTAGGATATTACTATTCAGATGTGAAAACAGATGAGAGATAATTTTGTGAATGAAAGAACTATCATTTATTTCAGTTAAAAGTTGTATAACGAATATAATAAAAACTTATATACAAAGCTAACTACAAAATGAGAACGTAAGCTAAGTGTCCAGCTCAGTATTATGTTATAACAGGAAAAAACTTCTCTTAACCAACACTAAATACCTATTTACATTTATATTTCAACAGCCCCACTTCAAGTTAGATCTTAGTAAAAATCGACCAAACCCAACTTGAACTTGAAATTATAAACATTGGTGCATTGAGAGCCTTGGTAAATATATTAGCTATTTATAGAGAAGAAGTGACACGTACTGGTTCCACTAATCCTTCCTGTGTCTGTTGACGGACCACATGACAATCAATGTCAATGTGCTTAGATCTCTCATGGAAAACATGATTAGCAGCTATATGAGGGCTGCTTTATTGTCACAATTCAGAGAAACTGGAAGTTGAATTGGACTTCCAAGTCCCTAAGAATAAATGAAATCCACATAATCTCAGTTACAACATCAGCCATGCTCCTATATTCTGCCTCTGCTGATGATCTTGAAACCGTATCTTGCTTCTTATACTTCCAAGATATAAGAGATTGCCCCAGAAAAACACAATAACCTGTCAAAGATCTTCGACTGTCTATACATGCTGCCCAGTCTGCATCACTGTATATAACAGGTTAAAAATCTGCTGAAACTGGATAAAACAAACCCAACGAAGGACATCCCTTCAAGTACTTCAACACATGCATTGCACAATTCCAATAAACTGTTCTAGGAGCATGCACATACTGACTCAGCTAATGCACTGCATAAGTTATATATGGTCTTGTAAATCCCAGATACAACAATCTTCCTACTACTCTTCGATACTTTTGAGCATCCTCAAGTAAATCTCCTGATTTAGTACTAAGTTTCAACCCTTTTTGCATAGGAGTTGTGACTGGTTTGGCGCCCATTAAACCTGCTTCTAAAATGAGATCCAAAGTATATTTTCTCTGATTGACATAAGTGCCATTAGAGGACCTTGCAATTTCCAATCCAAGAAAGTATCTAGCAGGTCCTAGATTCTTTATAGTAAACTTTCGATCTAGAAAAGACTTCAAAGTGTTAATCACATGTTCGGAAGTACCAGTCAACAACATATCATCAACATAGACAAGCACTACCATAAATTGTTGGGCCCCGATTCTTTTTCCTTTGGTAAATAAGTTATTTAAAATTACTTTGAGGTTTAATTTGATATTTTTAATTTGGTTGGAATAAATTGAGGATTTTATTGTGTATTAAATGAAGGGATTTAGTGACATGTGATTTGTTGATAAATTATTTCTTGTGATATATTGTTAGTATTAAAAGAATTATATGAATTGAGGGTTTCATGAGTTTAGGTTATTGGGATTTAATTAGAGCTTGTGTGGATTTTAGAAATAAAATGAAGAGTTTTAGTTAAGAATTTTTGTTAAATTGTTAGAATTAAAAGTATAAGATGGTGTTAGGATAAATTGGGCTTTTAGCCTTTGAAATATCATTAAAATGAAGAGTAAGGAAGTGGGCTTAAGGAGTAAATGAGTTAGTGAAATAAAATGTAAAACTTAAGGCTTGGGAAGGTTTTTAAATGGAGGCCCACGAAATTTGCTAGCTTAGGTTATTAGTTAAGGTAGAAAGTTTGGTAAGGCTTGTAAAGGAAGCTTGGTTTTTTTTAAAAAAAAGGCAAAGAAGTAGAAGAAGTTGTCGTGTGTGTCTAGGTGTGGACGAAAATTGAAGGCAAAAGGAGAGTGCATGGAGCTATGTCGTTTTTGCTTAGATTTTAGTTAGTTTAAAGACTTAACTTGGTTAGGCTTTGAGAAGAAGATTCTCGATATTTCAAGAACCAAACAAGAGAGGAGAGTTTCGAAACCACCAAGGAGAAGAAAGAAGCTCACGAAATCATCAAGGAGAAAGGAAAGATGGGGATTTCGGCCAAGTGAGAAGAAGAGGTGGGTCTAGGTTTAAGTGAAGAACCAAGTGAAGACATACGAAAATATAAAAGAAAAGAGAGGGAGAGTGACTTTCGGCCATGTGAGAAGAGAGGAAGAAGAAGGAGAAAAGAGGTAGGTTTTGTGATTTTTATGCTTGAGAAAGAAGGGTTTAAGAGTAGTATACAAGAAGCAAGTGGAAAGGAAGAGTTCATGGAAGCAAAATCAGAATGTCGTGGGCCATCTTCAAGGTAAGGATTTCGAAATTTTTGGTTTTCTAGTTAGGATTTGTTGTCTTTCTTGCTTAAATGGTGGTTTGAAGAATGATTTATGAAGAAAGAAAGGAAAGAAGAAGAGTTATGAAAGTGGAAGAAAAATCTGATTTGCGTGGGTTTCCTATAAGCATGAAGATTTTCGAATTTTGTTGTTTGTGTAGATAGGTTTTGATGTTAATAGTTTAGATAAGGTATGGGTAAGGTGATGTTGAATCAATTTCATGTTTTCCCCTTTTCGTAAAATTTTCCAGCATTGTTAATTCATGGTTTTTTGTTAATTCATGATCTTGCTTAGAAAGGAAAGTTTAAGAAGTTTCATTAAGAGTAAAAGCAAAAATCTGATTTCGAGGGTTTCATATAGATAAAAATTTCATGTTTTCGTTTCCTAAAGATTGTGAATTTTGTTATCTCTAAGATGGGATTTTGCCTTAATTTGAAGAATTCTTCAAGAAAGAATAAGAAAAGAAAGGAAAAAGGGAAAGAAGAAGTATGGTGGCTTAGTAAAAAAATCAGATTTGGTGTTGGTGTCTTTAAGGTGGGATTTTCGACAAATTTGACTAAGTTTGAGGAGAGGTTATGGTTGTTATGACTTAGGAAAGGTATAAGTAAAGATTGATAGGTTTTAAGTCAAGTTTTTGCATTCTTGAAAATTTCCAGCATTGATATTTCTTGGTAATTAGGGTTTTTGTGCTTGATAAAGGTCTAGAGAAGCCATTGGAAGTA
>JAOTBA010000002.1:25621111-25631769 GCA_025629845.1 Erythroxylum squamatum | reverse complement strand
GAGTCTAACACCTGATGGGCCGGATGGGCCGTGGACGTTTGGAGATGGGCCTGGGCCTAGCACAGCCGACCCAACCAATTTATGTTTTCAAATCATTCAATTATTGAGATCTAATCTAAAAATTGTAAAATTTTTAATTTTTTTTGTTAGGCCTACGATTGGATCATGATCTAAAGAGCAATTTGTAGATGTTGTAAAAAGGGCTAACGGAACGGAAGAAGTAGAATAGAATTAGACAATAAACAAGATGAATTTGCACGAGTGAATTCGAAATGAGGCCATATCAGAATGATACAAGCAGAAAATGTAAGCATAACAAGCATAGACGGACAGCAACGAGAATAAGGCTTGAACCAATCAATAATATTAGAACAACAAAACAAGTATTTGTCGATAGCAACTAAGCTCAAAAGGCATATAGGTGCTGAAGAAGGTAAATCTATTCACACATATCAAGCAAATGGGATAAATGATTTAAGTGCCAATGTTTTAATTGAACGAGTTATACAGAGCCTAATGTTTTAATAGAAAGATTTCAATCCAATTTCACAACCTCAAAATTTCACTCTAGTTGTATACAAGTCAAAAGAATAACCCGAAAGGGCTGAACAACTAGAATTCTATTGTGACAAAAGACCTGAACAAAAATGCCAAATTCTGAATTATTGGCACTTGAAAAAACGGATGAAGCTTCAAGCTATAAAAGAAAATGTGAATGTTAACAGATATGAACAAAAAGGATTTGCCATCGAGAAAGCATGTTGATGGTTTTTTGCCATCGAGAAAGCATGTTGATGGCTACTATGTAAACAAAGTTACAACATCTCTACGGTATCCTCTTACAATCAACATTCTCGGCACATTCTCCACTAACAGATCCATGTACTCCATGTAGAAGTAGGGTGGATGGCTTAACGGAGGTGGTGGAAGACTTACAAGCACAACCGCAGACATTCTTGAATATCTCAATATAGATGAATTAAGCTTCAAGGTTGTGTAAAGAAACTTCTCTACCTGTTGTTCATTCAAATCAGCCGGTTTTCCATCAGCCATAAGTGTAGTAGTCTCGTCCGCCTGAGCTCTCTCTTTCATCTGAGATATGTAGCTAGAGATTCGGTGCCGAGCGGCAGTGAAAGCTCCCAATGACTCTTCTTGTTGGGGTCCACCCTCTACTTGAACATCCCACGTCTTCATTGAAATCACAATTACTTCAGCTTGCATTCGAAGATCATACAAAAATTTCTTCACGTCAGCTTTGAGGGCTTCTGCATCAGAATCCTCTTCTGCAATACAGAAGACCTGGATCTTACAACTTTCAAAGCTCTCTTTGGTAAGGAGGAGCTGAGAAAGAAGAAGCATTAGACCACCATCTCTGACAATCCAGTACAAATCGATGGTACCATACTGACGTTGATACTCATTTGGCCATTCATCAAGACCCTTGACAATAACAACTGCTTTGTTTGCGACAATACAATCGTCGATTATTTCAACAAAGGTGGCTGGGATTTCAGTAAGGTTTTCACGACGCCATATTTCTGGGTACCGCATAACCACTATATTTGGCTTGAGGTTGCCTAAGCCCATGGTCTGAACAATTCCTCTAAAACCTTCAGACATATTTGGGGCCACAACTATTTCAGCTACACCCTCGCAATTCTTGTAATCAATGTAGGTAGCAAGTTGCTTGCAGGCTACTTTTGCATCTTCTGCACATTCATGGTAGTCCCCATCTAGTATTGAGACAAATATGGACATTCCACGACCTTTTTTCTTCATGCAATTTGCAAAGTCAGCAAGTTTTGGGTGGCAGGGCACGTTTTCTGGGAGCTTTCCCCAAGGTCGGCAGAGTATGAGGGGGATAGGATACCAATTCTTGGGGTGGACTTGGTCAGCTGTAAATAATATCCCAGTCACAATAGTGGAACACAAGAGGCAGGAAATCATCAAATATAGGTTAACTGATGAGCTGTAAGCCAATAGAACTAGCAATTCTTTTATTTCAACTTCCTCTACTATAGAAAACGCAAAATAAGTATGCTAACAGAACATGGCATCCATCAATATTTAGATATAAAAGAGAAAAAGTTGAAAATACAAAAAGCAAAAGCACATAATAATAAAGGTGAAAGATAAAGAATAGGCACGTAAAAGACAATTAGCAAAGTCTCTTGCTGTTCATCTACTAAAACAAGAAGGGAAGAATATGTGGCATGCAAACTCTGCGAAAACTATTAACAACCAGCAACCTTACAAATGCTTTAGACTATATTTGCTCATAAAATCTTACAATACTCTAAGGCCCCGTGCCAAATACTGAATTGTAAGGATGTTCGTAGTATCTAGCCATCATAGTAGTGAAAAATATTCTGCATTTTCTATTTATTGGAGATGCTTTTGACCACAGCTCTCGGGAACATAAACAGATATGTTCACAAAAGTGTACTCCACATAGAATGGTGTTCGTACCTCCCAGAGATCGAAGACTACGAAGTGCTAATTGAAAATATGCACTCTTGAAGCCATCACCCCAATCTCCAGCCTTCCCTTTAATACTCACGTAATAATAAATGAGGCTTGCGAGGGCCAATGATACAACAGTGAAGGACCATGATATCAAAAACATGATAACTGTAAAGGAGAGTAGTAAAAATGTAAGGTTCTCAAAGGAGCACCCGATATAGCACGAGTCTAAATAATAACTACCTAGTCAAACATGGAAACGCATCCACCATAGTAGTATGCAAGTCAACTTTTAGAGCCCAGGCCAAGTATTTTATGTAGCACAATATAGTAACCAATTTATAGCTTGCTTTAAATGGTATTTAATTGATGATACCTGCCCACTCAACAAAAGTTCTTCGTTTACCATCATGCTACTCAACAAAACAAACGCTTAACTCTAAAATGCAGGCTTGAAACTAGTTACTTCCAAGAAACACAGAAATGGAAAAGTAAATTCAAGATTAAAAGATCTCATTGGATAAAGGAATAAAGGAATAACGACATCTCAGGGTAAATATGCCCAAGAATTTTCATTTTGACAACATGCAGGGCCCTGAAACAATAAATATGAGTATTTAGACTGAGCATCACGTAAGAATACATGTACATCACCCACAGCAATTCATAGTTGATGAACAGAAACATATGGGATATCGTAAACTTCATCACGTATCAAATATGACTTTTTGAGTTTTTGAGTTGTTTGGCCCAAATTCGGAATACAGAAAAAGGAAGGGATGCTGAACTGAACTCCCTGTCATTGCGAAGGCATGTATTGTATCTTTCTTAGAACACACATGAGCAAGCATCAAAAAGAATACGCTATGGTAAAAGTAGGTCAACCTATACAAAGTGATGCTCCAAGAAGGGATAGGCTCCAGTGGTGGAACTTCCACCGTGGGCGCCAACTGGGAGCATCCAGAAGATCTAGAAGGAAGCAAGACAAGTTCACTCCCGCATAACAAAGAAGATAAAACATAGTTGTAGTTGGAGAGATAAGATCCAGATTTCCGATAATGACACACCCAATACAGATAAATGCCGTAAAAAATGTTGCAATATGAGGCTCCTGGCCATCTGCAATCTTAAAATAGTTGAGAATAGGCAGAATATCATCATTGGCTATTGCTGCAAGCAGGCGTGGGGCACCTGTCAGACTTTGAAGAGCTGCACCTAAGGTTGAAAGAATTATACCAACATAGATGATTGCTGGAAAAGGCCAAGCAATTGTAGCTGTTAGTAACCTGCACAGAAGCAAAGTTCAATGAAATGCAAGAATGAAGTAAAAATTAGCAATTTCAATAGTAAAGATGATACATATTTTTTGTTAAAAAACTAATGATAACCTTAAGCACTTATATGATGTGAAAAGCAACACAAAAATTTGCAAACAACAATCCACTAAAGGGAAAAATACAGTTGGAGTAGTTAGGTCTAAACTTTAATTCTCTGGCATTAGCAATGTCCATAAATTGGAATTCATGTCATGTCCACATCACGGCTCTGGTTATGACCATCTTAGAATTTGCTCTTGAAGGCTCTGGGAGGATATGAAGACAGAACTGGCAAATATTTAGCGGTGTAAACTGTGAAGTATTTCAAGCTAAGGTCACTAGATTTGACAAAAACAAACTGCTTCCAGAACGGCGAAAGTAAACAATTGAGCATCAGCCAGGCTAGGACGAACTTTATCTTAAGCCTGACTCTTAATTTTTTCAAAATCTTAAGCCCAATGACAGCCCTAACCAGAGGTGGGCTTATTCCTCAAGCACAATACATACTCATTTCTAGATCTAGTTCTACCCATTTTCCCAATCCTACCAAACTCACTGTGCTTTACCATAAACTGCAACTGCTCAGGTCTCAGTGATGAGAACAGGGTAGAGGTGGGAGGGATCTCGTTTTATAATAAATAAACCCTTTTCTTATACAATGTTTTGGTTTACAAATGGATCTGGGCACTGTGGTCCCAAACTTCCCTGCCCAAAAATTAACTTCAGCTCACCTTTGAGCTAAAATGAGATAGCCCAAATACTCAAAATTTTGGGGCTAGCCCATTAGCACTTCCAGGTTATGCTTCGTTTGTTCAGATCAATAATTAAATTGTCAAAACTATAATGTTGTATAAGCTTATCTCCGTGAATTAAGTGGTCCTCATAAAACTCAAGACTATAACTACCATCCGCCAAGGAGAATATGTCTGATCATTTCTCCCACATGCATCAGAGAAAAATTCATGAGTGAGACAGGAGAGAAAAGACCAAGATGCATTTCCAAACTAAAAGCTGTCATATGATTATATTACAACCACAAAAAGGCAAATACCTATCTGTCAAAAGCCTCTTTCTAGTCGCAACTGCTCCAAAAAGGAAAATAGTACCAAAATATAGGGTAGTAGTTACAACTGTTGCTGCTAATGTTCCAATTGGAATTGACCGCTGAGTATCTTTAAGAGAGGCTGATCTATTAGAACCTGCCATTATTCCTGTTACAGCAGGAAAAAAGAGACCGACCAATGCACTGAAAGCCACAAAAGAAAGAAAGTCAAGAAGAATACGAAATGGCTCCATCCTTAATGAGATTAGAAAAAACATAAATTTTCATTTGCACGAGCAATGCAAACAAAAATGTCACAATTTCTGTAATTGATGAAAAGAAGCATGTTTCAGTACTCCCTCTGCACTGCAAGTCAACATGCCAATAGGATATGAAGGACATTGTGCAGTGTAAAACCAAAGATGACAGAAAAATGCAATATACACGAATTCCAAAAGAATAGAACTGCCCAGTGACATGCACTGTAAAAAGAAACACTATAAACAACAATGAGGACTCTTGCAATGCTTACTTGAAATTCCAGTAATTTTTTCCTTCAGGGTCAGGTATTCCAGCATCATTGGTAAGTTGATAATCTGAACTCCAATTATTTTTGAAGCTTTCCAAACTCAAGCCCGTAATTTCAGCTGCAACAGCAAGAGAAATAAAGAATAAAATGTGGGTGATAAACGATTGATACCAGAAACAATAAGTCCTATATCAAGGACTGGACTCCAGTTTTGGGTTTGAAAAGGCCCAAATAAAACCACAAGCAGTGAAGCTAAAGACCAATGCACTAGCGAACAACCTTCAGATAAACCAAATGACAATGCAGAAGACAACCAACCTAATCACCTAGTCAAGCCAAATATCAGCATCTATAGTTTAATAACCTCTCTTAATACGCCATATATGTAGACAAAGCAACAACAGCAGATGTGTCTCCTCGGTACACATATGCATAACACAGTATAGATTCCAACGACAAACAGCCATTAGTGGTTCTTCTAAAGATACAAACAGGTAAAACTGAAACACTCACGTGCAGGTTTGTCCTTTCCTGCTACAGAAATCCCAAGAAATATGCAGCAGACTGAGAATAAAACTGGTATAAGGAACGCAGGTGCAACCCGATTGATCATTTTCACACCACCAAACACAATGAAGCATAAACTAATAGTCACAACAATCCCATAAATTTGCAGATCATGTGAAGTGGGACTTTGTATGGGCTCTGGAGTTGCCGTATTATTGACCCTTGTGATAGTCTCTGAATTAAAAGGCATGAAAAAAAATGAGGAAAAAAAATCAGTCCCAACTTCATGAAATAGCTTGGGTATCAGTACGCTATCCTTGTGTCCAGAAAATTTCAATCATTACCTCTAAATATTGCAGCAGCAGGCACGGCTTTTAAGAAGGTTTCAACAGCACCCAACACATAACTGAAAACCATAAGAGAAAGTAAAAGAAGAAATAGTTTTAAGGTACGTAGTTATGCATATGTGGCTAACAAAAGGTAAAAATGATTTAGTCTTGTCATCTTGATCATGAACCTTAACATGTTAGGAAGGCACCAAAAGATGGTTAACTCAACAACTTACAGAGCACCGGAAACTGCATTCCCAAGGAAAAAACATAATCCAATACTAACTCCAACCTCTGGTCCCAGAGCACGGCCGATGAGATAATATGGTCCCCCACCCTAAAGGATAATAAATACATATCTCTCAGGAGTAATTCTAGCTTTTACAAGTCAAGTAGATCTTTTTAATGTGCTGTAAGACTTCATAGAGCTGCAGATACTCATTGATAAGTGCATAGGTAACTAAGCATATCCAACAACAGAATATGGATGAAAACACTTGAACATAATTTTGTTGTGGAACAAAAACAAATCAACTATTAACTAAGGAAAATGATTAAGCATGTCATGCTTACCTTCATTGCACCATTAGTTGCAATGGCACTAAGTGAAATTCCAGTTAGGAAAGTACACAAACCACAAAATGCTACCAACATTAGTGATTCACCTATTCCTGCCATCCCAACAATCCTGCAGGTTTCCAAGAAAAATAAGAACAATACCAACTACTGCCAGAACAAAATGGGCAAGGAAATGAAAACTAGCATGAGATCAAACAAACACAATCCTACCAACATGTAGCAAGAACTGAAAAGTACCATGAGGAACATCACAAGATACTTAGCTGGAAATTAACGGGCATTTATTCACAACTAATTGTGCATTGGACGAGCTTTCTAAAAATTGAACTCTGAATGAAACTTGAGATGGCAAAGCACATGCATATCTAAGACAACTGACTCAAAATAATAAATTATAAAAAATGGATTATTTGACTGCTTTCAACTAGATTGCAAGTTGCAACCTCTATTTTGAGAACAGCCATTCTCATAAATACAAAGAAAGCAGGATGCACATAATAATAACCATCATTTTTACTCATCCATAAACAAAGGCCCTTGTGCTGAAAAAGGAAACCAAATCAAGACCAACAAGAGATTTACCAAGAGAATCGGATATAGTAGATAATCCCCAGTATATTTTGGATGCATGGCACAAAAACACCCATCATTGTGCCCAACTTAACATCATTAGCCTGCATGTAACAGACAAATAAAAATATTTGACTTCATCACAAAGCTGGTGGTTTTATCCCTAAATTCAAGCGATCAAATCCATAAAAACAAAGTTAACTGTGCTACAATAACAATACCACTTAATCTTGAGAAAAAAAAATTGAGCATTATGTGAAGCCTCCAAGAAGTGAAAATTTTGGACGTCATGATTTAGAAACAATATTTTTGAGGTTAACAATTTTACACACTATAATGCATGTTAGAACCCCTTATTGGTGGAAAATGGAATGGAATGGAAAAGAAAAAGAACTATCAATAGGAAAAACCAATTTTGCTTGATACTGGACTAACCATCCCTACTAAGAACAATTCCAGTACTAACGCATGATGTTGAAAGTCTCACCAAAATAATCTATAACAGTATCTTGATACAAAACGTGCTTAACCTGGTAACTAATGAAGTGTATGCGTAGGAATCGAAATATCCACAGAATAATCTGACAACCAAGCACCTGCAATCCGCTGATCCATTTGAAAATGAAAGCATATAGAATGCAATGAAAATGCACCTCATGTGATTAGCACTACTAATATACTGCAGACTTGCGACACAGGTATTATATATCCAGGGATACTAAAAGGAAAAGGCAGTGGCCTCCTAAAAAATATAGCTTACCCTCGGACACTCATACATTAAGGATCCATCATCCCCATCCCTTGGACTAGAAGGTACTGCAGCTTCCTCTTCTGTCATACTGGAATAGAAAGTAAAAATGCAATTCACTACATCTTAATAAAAAGTTTCAAGCAGGTTCAAATTAGAGAATTAACCTACCTTTAAAGCAGAAATGACATAATCAAGGAAATACTGATGCACAAGACCAAGATAAGTCTTGTCAAGAAAGCATTCAACCCAAAAGCTCAAGCTGTTAGATAAGGCCCAAGAATGAATCACATATTATTTTATGTGCCCCCTCACACGATATGTGCACAAACACAGCAAATCACAAATCTAACTAGAAATGATGGCAACACAATTTGAACTTAAGAACTCTTACTCACACAAGACTCTAATACTATGCCAATAAATCAGTCAACTCAAAAGCTTAATCTGTAAGGTAAGACCAAAAAATGGATTATATATTATTCTAAGAAGTCTAAAATGTAACGTTGCAAAGTGCTAGATTAATGAAGTGTAGAGAAGGAGACTTTCAAAGAACTATCAAGTTATATACTATATAGACATAAGGTTAATTAAATTTTGAATCTGAATATAAGCCAAAAGGCACTTCATTCAATGTTCATCATCATTCACATTCATAATACTTTTAAGAATTTTATGTGTAAAATGGCAGCATTTAAAGTAATATTGATAACAAGAACATTAGTAGAATAAGTAATATACCTCCTAAGACCCAAAATGCTAACAAGAGAATCAAAACCAAACAACTCCAGTTTGTGCTCTTTCATCAGACCATTCCCTCCTCCATTTGCAGGAGCTTGCACTTGACTTGTACGAGGATCCATGTTCCCTTGGGCACCTACTTTGATCTTCCTAACAATGTATATTGAAATGAATAACAATTGCAAAAATATGGAGGGCATATATATGTATAGACATATATCTTTGAGTCAATTACAAGTGTTTGTGTGTTTCGTGATTCTTCAATAATTGAACATCAAAATATTTAACATAAAGTTAAATCAAGCTTGTTAGGCCACGAAAAGACTAAAAAGATCACTATGCAACACATATCAAAAGTGCAACATTCCTTACAAAAGGTTTCAATTCATTGTACAACCAAGAAAGCAAATGCAATTGTAAAAAGTATTGATTACATTTCTTTCGAGCTTTATCCCAACTAAACACAATATAGGGAGGAAAAAGTGTCTGAGCTTTCATTTTTCGAACTCAAAAATCAACTACAGCTACAGAGAAGTGGTTTCCCAAATACATAAGGAAGACATGAAGTCATCAACCGACGTTCCAATTAAATCAATTTCTATTAGAATATATAATTCCATTAAAAGCTGCCTTTTTTTTGGTTCCAAACCATTGAATTGAATTCAATCTCACGATTGACGGCTTTCCAAACAGGTCATAAAGAAACAACAGGAATACAGCCCAGCAACCAATCAATATGTTGAGGAGCATATAAAATCACACTACCTTTCATGATTCTAAAAGAGTTTCTTCCAAATTAGCAAGAGACAAACACGAATATAGAATATCAATAGCCAAACCATATACAAACAAACACAGAGAGAGAGAGAGAGAGAGTGAGTTTATAAATGCATGAAGCCATTCAAAACAGAAAGTGAAAGCATGAAAACATATGCATCATATTCACATACATACGAAAACATTTACGTCAAAGCATACATATAAATATATGTATATGCGTGCGCGCGCGTGCGCGCGCGCTATATAGATATAGATATATATATATATATAGATATAGACGGAGAGAGAGAGGTGGCGGGAGAAGATAGGCAAGTTACATTAAGTTAGATTGATTAGTGGCGCGAGAAGTGGAGGAAGATGATCCAGGATCCATAGGCAACATCTCAAGCACCGCGCGATCGCTATCCACCACCGGCCGGTACTTCCGACCGGGAGGCGGATGGAATCCGTCCTCCTGTTCTCCATTGTTCATTCTCTTACCAGCTCTCCTCCAAAGATATATCTCAATCCAATCAGATATGAACAACGCTAACTCCAAATTCTTGCAAATGCGAATGCAAAAGAGATCTGAAATTGAAAATGCAAATTGTTGCGAAAGGGAAGAAAAAATATTAGCGTGAGAGGGAAAAGCAAGGAAGAAAACCAGCTTTGGACGTTTGTTTGCTCCTTTTATACGGAGTTGGGAAAATGATTTATGGTTACACGCAGGTTTTAGCAGGAGACACGATTACAGTGTCTTATTCTATTGCACGAATCTCAGTTATTTATTTATGTAATGATGTGAAAATCGGACCGGATCGAACGGTCCGATCGAAAATTATCCAGATCGGTCATATGTTCAGTTCGGTTCGAGGTAATAACCCTTTAATATTAAAACCGGCCGGTTTATCCAAGAACCGGTTATTTGATAACCGGTGGCAAACTTAAACACAATATCGTCTTCTCTCCTCAGTCCTCTCTTCTCTCTTCTCCGAAAGAATCCATCGCACCTTTCTCTCTTCTCTCTTCGCAGATGCCTCCATCGCACCTTTCTCTCTTCTCAGATGCCGGGTAC
>JAOTBA010000002.1:25563857-25579714 GCA_025629845.1 Erythroxylum squamatum | reverse complement strand
TGATACTGCTGGATCACTAATGGGACCCCTCTACAAACTCCCCTACCCTTCACGGTGACTCCATTCCCCATAACTACCCCATAGCCCTTAGTGTCCTCCAATCCTAACCCCAATTACTCCACTAACCTTACCGAAATGAAATTATCGGAGGCACCCGAATCAACCAAACAAATAACCTCCAATTCCCCTATCTTTCCCTTCATCTTCATAGTTTTTGGCATGGTTAAGCCCACCACCGAGCTCACTGCCAATTCAGCACTCTCTTCTTCCTCGTCCTCACTCTCGGTTTCCTCCTCCTCATCAAACACCAATAGAACCTGCAGCTGCTTATTTTTACAACGGTGCCCAGGAGTGAACTTCTCATCACACTTGAAACACAACCCTTTATCCCTCTTCTCTTGCCATTCTGAGGCTGAAAGTCTTTTAAACCCTGTTTCCCTAACACTCTTCCCACTTTTGTCCCCTTCTCTTCGACCTTCCCTCTCCATGAACCCCCCTTTTGTCTCTCCCATTCTGCTCATGTTGTTCGGCCTACTACTCCTGTAATTCCTCATCTCCCGATTTTTCTCCTCTATTCCCAAGGCAGTCTCAATAATTTCAGTCAGCCCTCGGGGCTTAAGCAGAGTTAGTTCATACCTGATGTGTGGTTGCAATCCCTTTATGAAGGTACACTTCATCACTTCCGGCGATAATTCACAGCAGGACGCAGCTAGGGCCCAAAAACGCCTTCGGTAATCTAGGTCAGTTCCTTCTTGTTTGATGGACAGAAACCGTTGGCATGTACTGCCCTCATGAAGTGGACGGAAATGGCGAAACAACATAAATTTCAACTCCCTCAAGTCTGGATTCACTCCCGAAGCTTCGATCGTCCGATATCAAGCCAAAGCCTCTTCATCGAAGCTCAGTGCCGCCAACTCCACCTTCTCTTCATCCGTATACCTCCCAGCAGAGAAGAATCGCTCTGCTCGGTTGACCCAAGTGTCTGGATCCTCCCCTTTAAAGATGGGCATCTCAATCCGTCGAGGTTTGCAGTCACGCCTCCAGTCTGGTGGCCGAAGTTCGTCCCCGACGTGCTCCCTTCTCCAGCGCTCTTCACGCCGGTTTCCCTCCTCTTCACGATAGCCCCTCATTTCGTGGTCTGCCCTAGCCTCACCGGCGTCACGCTCCTCCCTTCTTGCGTTCTCACCGTCGCGCCAAGTCTCCCTTCGATTTCGTCCCTCGTCCGTCTCTCTCCCGTGCCCTAAATGACCCCCGACTAAGTGTTTAATAGTCGGGTCATAACCGGCTGACATATGGAGCCCCGCGGGTCGCCCATGGTCTTTCGGAGCCAACCCGGTCCACCCAACAGCCCTTCCTTCATGACCCGTCTCTGTCCCCGTATAAACATCCTCCCTCGTCTCCTCTCGTCGGCCTCTCCTCATTCCCGTCACTGAGGACTCGCCTTCCACCAGTTTCGAGGGATTATGTTGTGCTGGTTCTGGGCGCACTTGGAGGGTAGTGATCGCCTGCATCAACTGGTCGAACCTTCTACTGATTTCGTTCTTCAGCTCCCCCTTCACCCCCTCGAGTTGCTGGTTAACTTCCACCCGCAAAGTCTCCCTCTCCACTTGCAGCCCGACCTTGATTTCCTCTACTTCTTTTTCCAATACATCCATCCTTGTTTCCTGCTTCTTTGCTGCCATGCCCAGAATCGTATGCTCTGATACCAAATGATAGAACCTGCACAAGACTTCACCCACAACCAGTACACACACAAGCAACACAGAATATAGCAAGGCAACAATGGCAGCAATTAGTCACTATATTGATCAATTCACCAGGACCAGAAATTGACAAAGTGTATAAGCTAGAATTCGAGGTTCTAGTGCCTCCAGCCTTAGGCTCAACTCTACGTAAAAATGACAGATGATATGCATGCCCTCACTCCCTCCCCGTACTATTTTATTCCCTGACAGCTAACTAACTTCCCGTATGACAACTTTGCCCACCCTTTGTCCTAAGATGACAGATTCTACCCCTCTCTTGCCTTGGCCTTCCTTCTATGGTAAGTGAACATGATTTTTGGACTCCTTTGGGTCGTATCACATGAAAGTTCTTGAATTGCCACTTTTAGGTGGATATTTTCCCTAATACAGGAAAACTCTAAAGCTTTTGAGAAATTTGAGTAAAGATCTCCAAAGACACAGTTTGAAGGCATACCTGGCCAGCATTAAGCACAAGAATTTTGTCACAGTCAATTATGGTATTCAGTCTGTGAGCAATAATAAGCATTGTGCGGGATTTGAATTCATCTCGAATGGTCTTTTGGATAAGAGCATCAGTTCTAACATCAACAGCAGCAGTCGCTTCATCAAGAACAAGAATTTTTGATCGCCGCAGCAATGCACGAGCGAGACCAAGTAGTTGCCTCTGTCCAACACTGAAATTCTCTCCTCCCTCTTGGACCTTGAGACAACAAAGATACACAGGTAATTGGTTTTAGTTTCATTTAAATGTTACAGTCACAAGCTAATTTTCTGTTTGTAAGAGGTATGATCAATTCAAAATCTTACTCTTTGCTTCAGAGGGACCAAAAACATCGTTTGAACTCGACTTGGACTTCACTTTTAAATCAGCTCCAAGATTATTATAATTTTTTTAGGTACACTACTTTTGGAAATAGAATAATCTCCAACTTTGTTACAGCCAAACTAATGTCTAAAGGTCGACAAAATTTGCTGACAGAAGCAGCTAATTATGTCATGATTTATACCTCAGCATCTAGACCAAAATGATTTTTCTGAATGAATTCCTTCAGATGTGCCCTTTCAAGAGCCTCCCAAAGGTCAGCATCATTGTGTTCACCAAATGGATCAAGATTCAGTCGGACAGTCCCTAGACACAGTAAGTGTTCAAAAAAAAAATACTCACAAGTAATCTTCGATATACGAACATTGGAAAATTTTTCTACTTTAAATATTAAATAAACCAAATAATCAGCTTTTCAATTTGGAAAACCAGAATAGGAAAAAAGAAAGATCAAAATAATCCACAAGCGATAAGTGATGCCACAAGCGAACCAAAAGAACATTAAGAGTTAAAACTGCAGGTACCTGAGAAAAGAACAGGTGATTGTGGTATGATACTAAGAACTTTCCGCACATCTGTCAGTCCGAACTTAGAAATATCAAAACCATCTATGATGATTTCTCCTTTTTCAAGTTCCACGATCCGGAACAATGCATTGAGCATGCTAGATTTTCCTGCTCCAGTTCTTCCAACTATTCCTAGCTTCTCACTAGGTGAAACTACAAATGACAAACCATGCAAGACTGGAGAAAGTTCAGGTCTGTAACGTAAGACAACATCGCTAAACTTAATTAATCCTGATGAAGGCCAAACAGGTGGAGGACGACAATTATCAATCACAGCAGAAGCCTCAGAAGGCAAATCTATATATGTGCCAACACGTTCAACAGAATTAAAGCTATTTTCAGCTCTACTTGCTTGTCTTAGAGCATTACTCAACAGATTAGTAATGTTTAAGGTGTAAGTGAGAAGTAGACCCATTATAGATGCAAATGCAGCCTGCTTTTCTGTTCTTCCATTTTGCAAAACCGCAAAGCTTGCTGTCAACCATATCATGATCCCTCCTAAAGTTTCCAGTCTTATGGTGAGCCAACGATTTGAGCTAACATTCACTAGAGTGAATCTGATGTTATTATCCATAGACTTTCCGTTCATGTTGGCCATACGGTCATATGCTTTATATGCACGAATGCTGGATAAACCATTTAATGCTTCTCCAAATTGTGCATAAACAGGAGACCTGGTAATCGAATCCAAACGTTTCACCTCCCGGGATGTTCTCTGCAGAAAAGTTGTCACAACACAATTGTTAAACGTGGTTATGACCTTTTGATAGATTGGTAAGTGAATATGATAAAACTGAAGTATTCTCGATTCATGGAGAACATGCACCTGGACATAGTGCATACAAACTAATACAAAGAAAGACTCAGGCAAAGTATCCATAACTAACATAACCACGCTCAGATGATTCCACGTCAATGGAAATTGTGAAAAAAGCGTTAGTTTAAACTCTTGGGTGAAGTCTAAGGATTGCCCTATATATTAATTTTCACAGACCTGCTCATTTAAGCTTTAATTCTGTAAAAACGTTCAGATACTTCCACTTACCTGATAGTAGACATAGGCTGCATAGAAAAAGATAAGGAGCGGCATTATGGCCCATAATGAAATTGTGCTCACAGTGCCTATCAGCACAAAAGTTGAAACAAGCTGCCAAAGTTGGTTCAAGAACATATTAGCGAAACTGGCAACATTACGATCTACTTCACCCAAATCTTTTGCAAACCTATTGATTATCCTTCCCAAAGGGTTAGTGTGGAAAAAAAGCATTGGAGCACGTAAAATGCATCCTAGCATGGCATCATGTAATCTTTTGGCTGCACGGAGATTTGAAATGATCAACCAAAAAGAGTTTGCGAGTGTAACTGTGACCTGAAGCAGAAAAGAGAAAGTAAAACATCAGAATTAGTAGAAGTTATAGCAATTTCTGCTTATCCTTTCCTTTTCATTTGCCATTTTTCTAATTTTTTAGAATTCTGAAAACTACAGCAGATGCAAGTGGAAGTTGAAAAGAATCCCAGTTAATTTCCATTTTATTTATTTCCTTATTTAAAATATAAGGAAAACAGCTCCAATCTCTCTCTATCTTGGTAAATTGATTTCAGTAAATGAGCTCTTCAAGATCAATTTTGCAAAAATCAGACAGGAAAATAAACAATTCAAAATCATTCAGTAACTGATACTCAAAATTTGAAAGTTAGGCATAAGGATGCTTCTGGAAAAGGATGACTTCAAGTGCTAACAGAGTATTAAAACCAACCATAAAGTAGCAGCAACCAAACCTGACCAACTGATAGAAGTGCATAGATGAAAATATAATATCCTGGTCTATAATTTGCTGAAGTGCTTTGATCTGTCCAAAAACTTAACCACGTACTACTTGAAAGTCTCAGAACTTCAGTCAATGAATAGCATATAAAAAGAACCATAACCACCCATATGCCTCCCAACGCTTTTTTATACCTGAAAGGTGAAAAAAGCGTGTAAAATGGACATGTTATTTCAGGAAAAGGGAGGATGAATATTTTCCCTGAATTAAAAAAAGGGAGAAGGAAAAAAAAAAGGCTTGTGTATGTACATGCTGTTGGACTGTGCATAAGAAAAGAGGCCTCAAATGACTTGGAAACTGCTGTGAATTTGGCTTGAATCCAAGTAGAGCATGAAAGTTTACATTAACAGGAAATGATCGTTGTATTACCTCATCAAAACATCCCAGCTGACAACGCCTGTCATCCGCTCTTCTTGCTTTACGAGTACAGGTGTCCCTGTTTTATTTTTCTTCATATATCCTGCATTGCTCGGCAATTCATCTACCACATTAGTTGTATTTTTTGCGATTTTCTGGTCAACATTCCTTTCCTCCAGCTTCTCTTCCTGTGCCTCTTCCATCTCTTCCATTTTTCCAGCATTTTCCGTCAGTTTCTGGAACAGCTTGCCTGTTTCACAGAGGTCCTCAAAAGTTCCCTCTTCCTTGACCATTCCTTCACTGACCAGGATAATTCTATCAACTTGTGGGAGAAAATGCAGTTGGTTTGTGACAAGAACCCTTGTTTTTCCTTTCAATTCTTCCTTGATACATAGATTAAAGACCTGGAAATCCCTCGAGATTAGACCAACAATGAACTTGCAAAAGCTCCACTTTGAACTGGTCAGCATAGCCTTGCAAAATTACTACCGAGCTTACTAGATGTTATAGCGTAGCAGTTTTCAAATTTGAGATGATTACCTCTCGACCAACATGAGCATCTAGAGCACTCAAAGGATCATCAAATATGTATACATCTGAGTTGGAGTAAACAGCCCTTGCCATGGAAACTCTTTGCTTTTGCCCACCACTGATATTAACTCCTCTTTCACCTATCTCAGTGAGGTCATGGCCCTGAGAAATCATGAGCCAATGTTCTATTAATGTTGGATTAACCAGATGATGTTTCAACACCTGATGGTCCACTTACTGGAAGTGTGTCAAGATCATGTTCCAATGCAGTTGCATGAATGGTTTTCCAATAACGTTGGGGTTCATATTGAGACCCAAATAATATGTTTTCACGCACCTGTACAGAAGAGATTGTTTTGTTAGAAGGGTACAGTATTGTGACCTGGACAGATAATCACTAGAAAAAGAAAACACAGAATGTTATAGCTAGACGGAGGGAACATACACTCAGTCAGTAACAACAAATCAATAAAAAAGATAACAGAGAACAAGAGTAACTGCAACTCACAGTAGCATTGAAAATCCAAGAAACTTGAGGAACATAAGCTACAGTCCCTCGAATAACAACAGTTGCATTTGCTACAGGAGGTAATTCCCCAAGCATGGCCGAAATAAGTGATGTCTTCCCTTCTCCAGTTCCTCCAACAATTGCTACTAAGCTTCCAGCTGGTATATCCAAGTTGACATCCGACAATGTGGGCTTCTCAGCCTGGTAAATATGCAAATCTTGACGTCACTTTTGACCTAAATAAGGATATTTACTTTGATCTCAAATAGAATTTTTGCATCTAACAAATATTAAGACACGCTGAGAAGTTTACCTAAGTTTGTTTGAAATTTTGGAGGTTTTGTGCTTGTGAAATTTTCTACGTAACGTGAATTTTGAAGAGAAAACATTGGCACATAATGTACTCCTTACACTATATGCAATGATTCACTACTTTCCATGGCAACCTTTGGCAATCTTCTCAACATTGAGAAAGAATTATGTTTTATTAACCTTGGTCTGAACCGTCAAAATAACGAAAACTTGAAAACTGACCTCATTTACAATCTTGAACATGGATTTCGTTATACTCCTTGTCACTAATTATGTGAGCACTTATGGCAAAATGCAATAGAAGCTAAAAATCTGCCGAAAGAACTGTTAAATGGCAGAAGAAATGGAGCTAATAATTAAATTTCTTTTTCGTACTGGCTAGGCCAAAACTTAATAAATAAAAAACGGAGAAGAGAAATAATCTTCACAAGAACCTTTGAATCCCATGAAAAGTACCCATTCTTAATTGATATGGCTGGAAGTCCTGGTTCAAGAGGGGGATTAGATGCTAGAATTCTCTCTTCAGATAAAAACAGTTCCTCCATGCGTTGTAATGATACGTTTGCATTTACAACCTGTCAAACATTTTCAGTATTAAGTTCTTAACAAACAATAAAGCTGCACAAAAACTCCAGCAGACATTCAAGAAAAGTCTAAAGTATGTGAAATACAAGTTCTATTGGCTTAACAAGGAAATAACTCTCAGAAAATCAATCAAAACAAGGACAACTGAAAACTGCAGCTAATAACTTTTAGTTATGAAAATCTAACTTCATCGAGCCAAGCAGCATCTAATGCAGATTGTGTATAAAATTTGTAGTAAGAGAAGGCATCCAAGTAAATAGCAATACTAGAATAAGCTTATGGTCAGTGCACTGTCTGACTTGTATTCAAATATCATGCTTTGAATACCCTAACTTCTAAAAAATAGGTATACGAATGGCATAAGACCAGATAAACTGCTACTTTAATTCAACAGCAATACAGAAAATCATTTAAGCTTGTTTTATTTTTTGAACGTGATGAGTATCACTTGAGGATGAACAGAATTGAGATTACCAGACATAACCAAGAAAGCCAGAGAAACGTGATAAAACCTGGTTTAATAAGTTAGGAAGCATGTTTAGAGGAAATCGTAAAACTTGAAACAGTGTCAGTGATGTAAATGCCCTTGCTGGTGTCAATTCTCCACCCAGCAAAGTGAAAGTTCCAAACGAAACCAATGTCACGACAACTGGAATGCTGTTGAGTATAAAACTGTTGAACTGCAAGAGAAGCCCAATGGTTATTGAACGCAAAAAGTCACAACTCAAGTCAATTCACTTAGACATAGATAGTCAATATTGCACGAAGAAAGATGCATGTGAAATAATAAGTTATGTAGTCCAAGTGTATTCTTATGTTTTTCAAACGCCATTTCCATGTTTTTCAACAGTTTGGAGAATACATAGATTAACAAGAAAGTGACTGATCCATACAGGAGGGACCTTACGAGGGTGACATATATGTTGTAACCAGCATTCTAAACAATCACAAGCTCTCTTCTAAAAAAGTTTTTAATATCAATTACTAGCTGGTGTATGTAGCTGCATAACTATTAGCAGCTGAGTCTAGGAATTTATAAGGACTTAATTGCAAGAAACTGTAGTAGTGTTCTATTTTCACTTCACTTTCAGTTACTCACTAATCATCAAGTAATACTTTCCTATTAGACTATCCATATACACGCATCAATGCCACATGTAAGTTTTGTTACTTGACTTTCTTAGCTTTTATAGCACCATAAATTGGCAGTAATGCAATGTACTTGACTAGGGTATTATAGGCAAGATGGAAAATCTTAAGATTGATTTTCTTTTTCATACAGCAGAAAGGAACTGAGCACTACGGAACCATGACAACTCATCATCCCGTATGTTTTGTACTCTGGATTGGAAGCTCTTCTCCCATGCATAACATCTGAAACATTTGTTGGATTAGAGTTAGTTATCAGAGTCAATGGCACAGAATTACATGTTATTCTTACGAGAGATTGTTGTTATATTGTAACATACTTCACAATGTCCATGGAAGCCAAAATTTCATTCATGAGGCTGACTCTCTTGTCGGTCCTTTGAAGTCCTTCCTTTGTTAGTTTTCTCATTTTGCTTATGACTAATGTCTGATCAAAGTAAGGGAATAAATTAATTCTTACGGAGTACATAATCTATCAACATATTAATCACAAAAAGTTGGTCAACAAAAAGAAGCATTGATATGTAGGGGTTCGTGAATCCACAATTTCATTTTCAAATAATAGATCAGCCACTTGTAATCTAGTAATGAGATAATCCATGTTATAATAATGTAAGTATTAACTAAAATGGATCCTTTATCAGACTCTATGTTTTGGTTGCAAATTAACCAGATTTGGTAGGTTATGGAAATTTCTTTTCCTTTTCATTTTCAAGTTTTTTTTTTTTTTGTCTTTAATGTATAGCCTTCCATTCATGTGGGCTAAAGCCAAATTCAACACAAGTTAATGATATTAGCCATGTGCTTTATAACCTTGGATTATCTCTGGAGCTATCCGTTCCTAGTATCAGTTTCATTCCATTGGTCTTCCAATGTTCAGAGTTTGATCAAAGTGAGAAACATTAAACAACTTGCCCAAGTATTAGCTACAAAAAGGATGCTAATATATAACATATGGTAACCATATACAAGCGTCAAAATTAGTAAAAGTTGGAATACTTTTACCTGTATAGGAACCATGAGAACAAGAACTACTGATGCAAGAATTGAAGCACCACCAAGTTGCTGATAAAGGAGGACCATGGACATTATGATGCGAAATGGAGTAGACCATAACCCATGAAGAAGTGGACATATTTGCTGAATAATATCATAGCATTCTATTGTTAATATCCATGCCTAAATTGATTATCATAAAGCTCAATACCAACTCTTCAGTGCAAATATGAGAATGGATGCTTATTGCTAGAATGGTTGACCTTGAAATTAAGGAACGTAATTAGCTTTCATACTAGACAAATCAAAACATATAATTAGGTCAGTAATATAATAAATATTTTACCATGTGTATACATACATGTGCTTACATACTCTGTTGAATAGTGGAATAAAATCGTCTTCTCTAGCAAAACTTATGCATGATATTGGAGCCTTGTAACCAACAGGTCTCAAGCTCAAGTTGTGTTGCCCTCACCTTTTGTGGATTAATGATGTGTTATATTTATGGATTTATGAAATGTTATGTGTCATATGTGTGAGCGTACTCGGATAATGTATGATATATATAATCCAGTCCCAGGCACCACCCAACAGCTTAAACTTTTGTATTGATGGTTCTTGACACTTGCAAAAAGAGAAAGAATGAAAGTAAAAATACATTCCTTCAATATTAATGTATGGATCATATGGTAATGAGGCAGTGTTATATTAGATGTTTCAACTATATTTCCTTTAAATAAATGGTTGTACTTGACAATTGAAAGAACTTTGACAAATAAAGATTCTCATAGCAATTTTCCTAGTTCTTTTAACCATGACTAGCCTAAAAACAGATCACATTTCATCAGGTTGCCCTTCAACTGCATAGCTGTTTGATCCACAGCAATTTTCTCTACTTCTGTGCCCTTAAGGATGTCCTAGAAATTACATATCTCATGAAAATAATCTAACTGAAAAAATATTCTGGCCATTAGAAGACATAGCATATGTACACCCAATAATTGCTGTCAACAAAAAGCATACCTGAAGGGCATTGGCATCTGTTGTGATCATATTTGTAACTTTTCCAGACGGGAATTTCTTGCGACTCTCATGAGTTAATCTCAATGATTTACAAAATATAGCAGCCACCTGCAAAGTTTACTAAAATGAAAACCATCATTGTTTCAGAAAGTTCAACTATGGAGATATACAACGAACAACTTGCTCAGAAGGAATTCAAAAAGGCCTGGGTAATACATTTTAAAAGCTTCAGAAACACACAAAATTTAGGATGGAAATGATATTACCAAAGTTGACCTCAGCCGAAAACCAACTCGCAGGACATTCTGAAAATACTGAGATTCACAAAGAACACCTAATAACTGAAACAAGCAAAGTCATCAAGTAAACAACACAAGTAGCAACTATTCCATCTTTTAGCATAGCAGTTAGATTGGATAATTCAGGATATGGAAAAGAAACAACATGTGAGCATTTGATGACCAAAAGATACTATTTTACATAGCTTAGCAAAATTAACATCTCTCACAGATTCATAGTCAAGGGTACATTGAGATAGGAAAAAACTGACAGATGAGGTGATTCCAACGAAAGAAAAAGGTTCCCCAAGCATTTATAAGTCAAGGTGTAGATTTGCCTAGAATTTAATTTGCTCTACCCATAATTATGATTGCCAGGTAGTGCATAGGGGTCAGGAAAATCCATAAATTGAGGACGGAAAAGATTAGTCTCAAAATGCAATATGTATCTTCTTATGCCCCGTATCATCTTTATCAGCCAAGCCTCTAAAGGAAGAACCACCAGCATCATAGAATCTCCTATACAACAGCCAATAACATCTTCCTAATAACATAATGGTTTAAATTGCAGCCCAAGAGCTAAAGACGTGGAATACGTATTGCATTGGATGCTATAGATTGCATGTTCAAAATATTTGCAAGTACCAAAAGCTTCTCAAATTATGCTTTTCATACTGATCTAATAGAATAAAATTATGCTTTTCAGGCTGATATAATAGAAAATCAGTCCATTTTTCCAAGGGACTTTGCTTAATTAAATGAATGTAGTACTGGAAGCAGAAAATGAATTAGAGAGGAGGAATCAACTTTTGATATAGCCTTCTAGAAAATGAAATTCATGAACTACAGCATCAGATAGAAGTAATACCACTCCAACAAAAATTAAGAAGGCATAGAGATAGCCAATCCAAGCTGGATCACCTTGTTGCATCGACTGCAGAACATAATTAGAATAATGTTAGAACTTTGAAAGTTGAAAAACAAGGCATATGATTCTTGCATTAAACAACAAAATGTCAAAACCATACGATAACAATTTTAAAGTGACATGCTTTCTCATCAATTTCAAAATATTGTTGCTACAAATAAAAATGCTACCATCTCTTGTTAAAAGGAGTGCTATCCAAGATACAATAAAATAGTTAGCATTCTGTTGAATGTAATAATCTCGTTTACATATATCCAAAAAAAAAATCTCTTTTACATATTTGTATAAGATTCTTAACTGTTCTTCTAACTTGTGAATGAATTTCACTAGTTCATGAAAAACTTTCGTCCATACAAATGACCATAATTTTAAAAGTATTACAGTATCATTGCACTCAGTTATATTTTCTTTGCTCTCTTCTTGGCTGTTTATTTTATGATAAATCTTTGACATCTAGGATGGAAAAATGTGGAATTTAATAGTTATCCGTTAGTTACAGTAAAATTGTTATTTCTTAACTAGTATTGTCTACACAATGGTCATAGAGATGTCTAATATTTAGTTCTCAGAATGCCCTTCAATGACACTGATGAATCTGGAGAAAGAGCTTCGAGTAATCTTTTTAGAAGTCATTAACCAATGCAAAGTGAAATATGATAGGACAAGTAATTTGAAAAAATGAGAGTGTGCAAAGAAATGATAAACCTTTAGGAGATGATTCAGCAAAATAGGGCCCACAAACTGAGAAAGGTCATTGCCAATCTACAAATTGTCAAGAAATAGACATACATAGTTATCATTTGTATCATAAATAAATTTTAAAAAAATCATAGTGCATCCTTCAATGCCTTTCATTCTAGAGCAACACTTCAGAGGAAACTAAAGATGCTTTACTTTCAACGATAATGTAATTCCCATGAAGTTTATAGTACGACATACAACAGTGTCCTCCTTTTAACAAATGATCATGCAGAAAAAGCCTTCAAAGGATTTCTTTTCTAGCTTGAGAATCAGACAAGTCACAACAAATAAAAGAATAAAAGATAAAAGGGCAAGATTTAACCAGATAAGTAGATCACCTTAAAAATCCCTCCCAGCCAAAATCTATAAAAACAAAGGGAAACAAATTATATAAGAAAGCAAAAGATATAGAAAATGTCTCTCCAAAAATAAGGCCATCCACTTTGAAGCACTTGAAGTTAAATTATAAATAGCTTGAAAACATGTATGTCAACAAGTACCTTCCCCCAAAGCTATTGTTTAGAACTCTTAATAGACATGGCTTTGGCCTTTGAGATTCTTCAGACCAGCATATCTGGAAACTGCAAGTATAAATTATTGTACAGTTGGCTCACAATGACATATCTGTCTAAGCATACAAAGAGAAGCAACATGAAGCAAACTTTTTTATCAGCGTCTCAGTTTGATCCCAAGTATCTAACTTCCATACATCCTTTTCAGTGATGGGCTTCTTATAGCCTTGCTGCATTAGTGGAGTCATCCATCCAAAACAAATTCCTGTACCAGAATATAAACCAATGTCTCTCATTATGCAATTTAAAATTTTAACTGAAAAAAAATTCACGTCAAAATAATCATTGAGTGGCTTCTGGAAAAGTAGCATGAGAAGCTGCTACATATTTCTGAAATAATGGCATCTGAACTTTATGAAGGAGCTACATACTAGAAAATAAGCTAGCATGCCTCTCTGGACATATTTGCTCCTCTCCAGGAAGTGCTTCATATTCACCATTTTCCGCCATATCACATTGTATCATAGTGTAAACAGGAAAAGGATCCAAATTGGGGATGTACGCAAGAAGAAGAATCGCAAATAAAACCTGTACACCAAAGTTACATTAAAAATTTTGGAATTGGCACAAATCACTAAAGAAAATGAAAAAAGAGTTGAAAACATAAAGGCAGGATATTCTAATTGTATTGCAGGACTGTGTATTCTACAAACAACCAAGGTTTCCAACTATTACTGAGCATATCCAACAAATGTTACTTTAAAGTTAAACACATCAAAGCACTTGTGATGCAACAGTAAACAAAGTCAAATAATCTTTTCAAAATGATAAGGAAATTCATATTTATGCATTAATATGGAAATTAGTTGACTTGGTGCTCTACTTCCTAGAATCAGGCTCAAGCTACAAAGTTGATTCTCAAGGCCAAAAGGTCCAAGCAAGCAAGTCCGATTGTCTACATCTTAATCTTGATCTTGTACATGTATGATAACAGTCTTCGTTTGAAACAACATGAAAGAGTGAGAGCATAAGAAGATAAGATTAGAGTCTATTAGAGTCGAAAAATTTAAGGAAGCCAATTGTCTTTGCTACTAGATTGAAAACGTGAGTCGGTAACAGACCTGGCAAATAATAGTACTTGTGTACAGATATATTGCAAACCTGCACCAAAATAAACGGCGTAAAAATATGCTGAAGAAAACAATTCTACATGATTTGTTTTTGAGAATAGCCTTAGTGAATAGTGAAGCATACCCAAAATGGATGTTAATTATTATTCAAGGAGAAAACCAAAAAACATAAAAGATGAACTTGGGTACTGGAACTTGGATGAATATGGAAGCGACGAACCTCGTGTAGCAATCGTCAACCGAAAGAATGAGATTTAACATTGCAGCTTCTCCTACCAACACATAGAGGACTCCAAAGCGCACATACCACCGAAACTCTCGGATATAAACTTTAGTTTCCAAACCAAGCATAACAAGCATGGAACACCAGGCCAGGGCCTCCATGATCAATGAGGTGATCTGCAAGAGAAGGAAAAAGAGTTGGTAAATTAATAACCTTAGCAATTTTAAATGAAGACTACTGGACATAGTAATCTCATTCCTGAAATACCACAGAAGACTTGAAACTGAGATTGCATAATTCTGTCTCATATAATAAACAGGAATAAGAGTCCTCAGCTTGTGTGGGCGTGTGTGCATGTAACTGTATCCAACAGCGCCACATGGTTACCTCAAACGGAGCGAGCCCATTCGGCTCAACCAAAGTGAAGATTGAAATGTTCATAACCAACCTCAAAAGAGGCACAACTGCACAATAACCAGCCAACAAGGCCAACAAATAATTGAAATAATTTGCAGTCAGACGATACTTTAGAGCTTTTGTACTCATCTTGGTCAACCACATTCGATAGAAGCAGAGGCCCAAAAGAACCAAGTGAGAAATACAAATGACCAAAGAGTCAATGGCACAGGGAGTGTATGCACCAAATGCCGAATCCACTTGTTTTGCCCAAATTCCATGCGCCAATGGTCGGCAATACCAAATGAAAGGTTCCATCCCAGTGCAATGCTAGTTACTTCCACAACGATGAGCTTCTCTTGGAAGGAATAATGATAATAGTAAAAGCCTATATGAAAAAAGAGAGCTTAGCATCTTCCCCTTGCTTGGACTTGGATACAGCATAATAAATGTTTAAAGAACAAAACAAACCTTACCTTAAATTAAATTAATGGCTACTACTAACAGGGAAGTGGACGACAGATGAAGAGAAGAGCTGCTTAACCTTGCATATGTAATAGAGGAGACGAGAGGACATGGACGTGTACCTATTTTGCTAAAACAATACCCAACCTCTGACCCCACACACCACAGTCGAGTCGAGTTGGCTCCCGCGTGCGTCACGGCTTACGCGACTCCTTAAGATTTAGCACCATTTTTTCAGATAAAATCTTTTGATTCATTTTAGATTATGAAAATAAAAAGTAAGAAAAGGAATAAAAATAAGATGGGATTTTTTATTTTTATATTTTTGTTCTTAACTTTAAAAACAAGATGCTTACGGAGATGAAGGTTAATGTGTCTCTGTCACTTGTCAGGAACTTTGGACGCAACCTGACAGACAATTTTTTTCACACGTAAAAAGGAGTTTTACATTAATTTTATTGCCTAGAACCGCCAGCTGGGAACTCCTCAGTAGGAATGGTAGTGAGTTTTCAACCTAATTAATATCCGCACTATTCAATCTGATAGATTTGGATATGGATAGTAAATTATAAAAACCAATAGATATGGATATGGGTTGAGTTATAAAAAATAAATATGGATATGAGTTGAGTTAAACCCAAACCATGGATACCCATATCCTACCCGTTTTTTATTAACTCTATTTTTTTATTTTTTCTTGAATATTTATGGTTAAATATAATAAAATATTAAAATTTTATACGAAGAAACAACTTTAAAA
>JAOTBA010000002.1:25536164-25547382 GCA_025629845.1 Erythroxylum squamatum | reverse complement strand
TTCAGTAACTCCCTGTGGATCGATACTCTTACTTCCCTATTTACTTGCGTGACCCGTACTTGCGGGGCCTCGGACAGCAACTCCACCAAGAAATGGTTACCAACTGGTAAAGTTTTCAAAACTAGGTGTCATGAAGAAATAATGGGATCTAAGCAGAAAGATTGTTGGTAAGAAGAGAAGAACAGTAACCAGGTTGGTTCTGAGACCATTAGAGGGGAAAACAACCTTTATCATAAAGTTTATGATGATGCCTCTAGAGGTTCTGAGCCAATTGAGAACGGAACAGTTGAGCAAAATTTTGAAATCCCAAATAACCAAAATAATGATGAAGTTGATGCACAAGCTATCTGTTAGGGAGAAAATGAGGCTTTTAGAATCCAAACTGAAAACTCAAGTAGAAGGTCAGCAAGGGAAAAAAGACAAAAACATAAACAAAGGGAAACTTACCCAAAATTACACTCCTAATCTAGAATCCCTAGAGGGTTAATGACCCTTTCAAAAGGTCTATAATAAAGGAGGTAGTGAAAGAAAAAACAACCTTTTATAGTTAGCCTGCTATAAACCAAAATAAAAGATCCTCTTTTGCGTAATGACTTGAAATTTTTGGGTGCTCAATGGAAAATTATTTCAAATCATCAATCCCACTATAATGGGAGGATTATCTGCTTTTATAATTTAGACTTGATTGGAGCTTAACTGGATGAGGAAAGCGACCAAGATATACACTTAAAATGTAACTTGGGATGTCAAATTCCTATTTTTCATCTTACTCTAATCTATACTACGAATTTTGGATTTCAGAGAAGCAAGCTTTAGATGGACCTTAGCAGATTAAAAAAATAATATCTTTAACCATTGGCTTCTAACTGGGGACTTCAATTGCAATTTAAGCTTAAGAGAGGTGGAAGGAGGAAAAAAGTCCTCTTTGGGAGATACAAAAGAGCTCAGAAACCTCCTAAGTAAATTGGATTTGATGGATCTCAGCTTAACAGGAAGACTCTACACTTGGTCTAACAAACAACAGGGAAGTATGCATATTAGGAAAAAGCTCAAAAGGTCTCTTGTAAACTGAGATCAAATTAATAGGTTCCCTCACTCTTAGATGGAGGGATTCATGGAGGTTATTAGTAGATGCTAGAACCAAGAAGTAGAGGGTTTTAAAGCTTACCAATTTATGAAAAAATTAAAGATGGTAAGAGTTGCACTCAAAAGATTCACTTGGGAAAAATCTCATAACCATACAACTATTAAGAAAAAACTAAAACAAGAACAAGAAGATTGCTAAAACTCCCCGCGTGACACAAATTTGAGGATGACATAACTAAATTTCCAGAAGGAATATTAGCAGGCTTTGAACCTTCACAACTCAATTCTAAAGCAAAAAGGCAGAGTAAACTCGTTGAGGTAAGGAGACTCCAATACCAAATTCTTTCACTCCTCATTAATCTCTAAAAGAAACAAGAATAAAATTCTTGAATTGTATGACAACAAAGGAACTATACACTCAGATTAGGAAGCTCTACTATAACTAAAACAGAACTTCTTCACTCAATTAATGGGGCCTGAGAATGCTGATCAACCTACCGACAATGTGAAAATATTTTTAGAAGGTTCAATCAAACAAGATTTATGTGTGCTTAATTGTTTATACATTCACTACTTAACACTTAGTGATTAATGCTTTGAAATGCTTAAGCCATTCATTTTAGTTCATAGTTGGTTTTAGGTACAATTTAGAAGTTCAAGAGCTAAAATGAGTTTAAAATACATTCTTTGAGCCATCCTCTTGATCTTCAAACCTAATTGTCTTTGTGGAACAAGAAGGAGATAATTAAGGTGAAGATCGGACAAGAAAATGTAAGAAAATGAAGTTTCATGATCACTTGGAAGATGCACAGTCATGTATCTACTTACATGACCTTGTATAAATTCGTGAGAAGCATTTTTGACATACAGGGTTTGATACACAATCATGTATCCAACCATGTATCTTCACAAAATCTTCATTTTTGGGTTTGCATGGTTGGATGCATGGTGTGCACCTAACTGTGCATCTTCCCAAAACCCTAGTTTTCTTATAAAGAGATATTTGAATGGCTTAGGGGGGCATGGATTGGTTTTGGGACATGAAGGGACCTAGAGCATGAATTATTTGAGATCTATGGGAGGATAATCTTCCTTCTTCTGGTTCACATGGGATATTGAAGTTGAAGTAACACATTTGGGCTTATCTTCATTGTGTATTGTTGAACTTCTCTTATAAAGATTGGTTATGTTATTCTATGTTTATTGATTTGGGCATTTGTGTAAAGATGATTTTAATGTGTTAATTATATTGTTTTTATGTAAACTCATTATTAGAATTTTAAATACAATACGTACTAGTTGTGTTTTGGATTCATTTGTGAAAACTAATGGTGTTATATCATTAGGGATAATGCAACATAGGTTAAATGAACCAAGTTTGTGTGGATGTTGACTAGACTAATCTGTTTTCCTAATTCATAATGCGGCTGTCATACTAAATTTAGAGAGCTCGTTCTAGTTTGTTTGATAACTAGGTTTAGTTAAAGAGATTATTTTAATTAAATACGACCTAAGGGAAAACTGGGATTAACAGAATTTGTTGTTAACTTATGATTAACAGTTTCTAAGAGAGGTGTGAAAACAAAAATTCAACGAAGTATGTTTGATTATGTGTAGGCTGAGATTGAACTTAGAACTATATTCCAAAATCATTAATCAATTTTCTCATTTTTATGCTTTTTAATTTGTTTTGCTTTTGTTAGTTTAATTTTACTTTGTTTTCTTAATTGCATCAAACCAAAAACCCCCCAAAATCCTAAACATCAATTCTTTTCATTACAAAAGCTACATGTACACTCTCTATAGATATGATCCCTACTCACCATGACTATAAATTAGTTGTGCAAATTTAGGTTTATTTTTATGCATTCAACACGCATCAACAATTTTGGTGTCGTTGCCAAAAAGTGTGGTGCTTTAGTATTTTTTTTACTGGTGTTTTGTATATATTTGTTTATAATTAGTTTTTCAGTTATTTCTTGATCTTTTCTTTTTTTTTTGTTTATGTATAAAAAGGACACAGTGTAAGGAGTATGTCACTACTAGATATTGTCAATGTTATTGGTGACAATTTTTCCCATAACCCTTTCCTAATTTTATAACGAAGTTCGGAGTGATTATACAAACTTTAATTACGGAGGGGATAGCTAGCAAAACTACTTCATAGATAGGCTGCAGGATGCACAGCAATTCTTGCATAAACCATTAGCCTCTTATTCTAATGCAAGTATATCTTGGGAAGACTCAATTATGTCTCTTGCTACTAATACTCTGTACTTTCAATAGGATATGATACAATTGTAACAAGATACAAGGTCTAGATTCCAAAACTTAGTAAGCCAATGGGTTAGTTGATGGTAGCCATCAACCACCTAGAATCACAAAGCGAAGAGATGCAACCATATCAACATGAGGTGAATCCAAGGAACATTAATGCAAAAACCTTACGGAGTGGAAAGGAACTTGAGAATCTTCAGAAGACTACTCAAGGTATTGCTAGTGATGAAGAAGTAGAGAAGGAGCTCGAAGAAGAAAGGGATGTATCATTTAGTCGAAGGTGAGTACTAAGGCCCCTAATTGTTGTTAAGACTAACCCTTCACCTTTACCTAGCAAATTGGAGAAATTAAACGAGGAAAAGTGTGAAGAGATATTGGAGATTTTTCAATAGTGCAGGGACTCAGTAGAGATTTAGAGTTTGAAGGTAAGGAAGACAATGAATGTGAGTAATCATCAACTTAGGCCATATCCTAAAGAATCTTAAATGGAGAAAGCAATAGTTGTGACGATTGAAGATCATAATTTTGTCATGTGATGAGGAAAACATGCAGTCAAGCCAATGAAAATAAACAAAGACGTTGCTTAGGAGGCAACCTAAGGGAAGTTTGTTTCTTTTCCTTTACATTTTCGCATATGTTATTTATGTTAAATGCTCCATTTCTTATATTTTATGTTACATTGGGAAAATGTAAGTTTTAACTGTGGGGGTGGGGATCTTAGTTTTCATACATGTTTTTAAGCTTAATTGTTACTTATATGTGTTTCTTTGGCCTTTTTTAAAAAAATCAAACGAACAAACAAACAATTTCTCTTTTCCTATTGCTTTTAGGAATATATAATCATAATTAGAAAGTGAATTGACCAGAAAAATTTATGGCAACTTGAGCATTACTTTTACTCTGTGATTAGTCAATATACATTATCTTTTAAAAAGTAGTCACTAGTGGGTAGACACAAGCTAGTGGGATTTTGAGCCTTTATAAATTGACACATCCATATCAGTCTCATTGTATTTTGTTGATGTGCGACCTTCATGACATTTACATCCTAAATTCACTTTGCTTTTCTATTCGAGACCACATTTTTGTCACATGCGTTAACATGGAAAAGATATATGCATTTTTTCTTTCATCAGCTACATTAGCCAAATAGCCTACCTATTGATATAATTTTTCTTCTTGTTAAGCACCCTTGAGCTTTATTAGCCTTTCTTGTTGTGCTAACCACATTACAAGACTTTAACTTAACCAAATGTCTTACACAAGCGTTAAAGCTAGTAGAGCATTTGTTGATGCACAAAAGTATAAGTGTAGGGGTGGGCATATATGCGAATTGGTTATAATTTATGGAATTCTATTTTATTTCTTATTATTGGTGTGGCTTCTTTCAATTTTTGTTGAAAAAAAGAAGGAAAAGAAAAAGAAAAGAAAAGAAAAGAAAGAAAAATGTATTTAAATAAAAGTATCGAGGAGGGAATGCATTTGCTTCGCAAAGTTATTCATGATTAGTTTTTCCTCCTAAAATTGTATGGAATGGGTGATTTGACTATGATGCATATGAGGTAGACGTTGTTTTGAAGGATTACCACTTATGGTTATAATTTTTTGGTTGTCATCAATAGTACGAGTGATTTCTTTCCTCATGCTTCATGAGGGTTATGCTGTGAGAGCTTGAGTTTGAGTTGCAAAACATAGTTTTTGCATTCATCATAATTGATGGTACCCAGTTTTGAGTGAATGTTAGTTTTTACACTTGATTTTCCATTGAGTGTTTTCTTGTTTCACTAGATTTGATGGATTTTGCATCACGCTATCCAAATACATCGCAACTTAACCCTTACCCATATTACAACCTTAAAAAGACCTTTGATTCATGATTATACATGTGAATCTTAGTGGTAGAGAAATATAATGATATGCAAAGACATGGAATGTCATTATTATAAATGATGTTTAAGTGTACTTATAAATATATCTTTTTTTTAAACACATATTATCAAAGTCTACCCTTGATTGCTCAGTTTCTGAAGGGAATGATTGTTGATTGGTCATGATTAAGTGATTGATTCTTTGAAATGCTTAAGACATTCATTTTATTTCATATTTGATTTTAAGTATAATTGGAAGTTCAAAAGCTAAAATGCGTTAAAAGCATATTCTTTGAGCCATCCTCTTGATGTTCAAACTTAATTGTTTTTGTGGAACAAGAAGGAGATGGATTAGGGTGAAGATCAGACAAGAAAATGCAAGAAAATGAAGTTTTCAAGATGGCCTGGAAGATGCACTATACACGGACGTGCATCCAATAATGTATCTTCACGAAATCTTCATTTTTGGGTTTGCACGGTCATGCACCTAACCGTGCATCTTTCCAGAACCCTAATTTTTTCATATAAAGCGACATTTAAGCTGCTTAGGGGGGAATGGATTGATTTTAGGACACAAAGGGAGGCAAACCACATATTCTTTGAGATTTATAGAGGGTAAATCTTCCTTTTTCCGATTCATAGGAGATATTGAAGCCGAATAACACATTTGGGAGTATCTTCATTGTGTATTGTTAAAGTTCTCTCTCTTTAGGGATTGTTTATGTTATTATATGTTTATTGAATGGGGTATTTGTGTAAGATGATCTGAATGCATTCATTAAATTGTTTTTATGTAAAGCCATTACTAGAATCTCGAATACGATACGTAATAGTTATGTGTTGGATTCATTTATAGCAATTAATGGTCTTGAATCATTAGGGATAATTTAACATAGATTAAATGAACCGAGCTTGTATGGTTGCTGTTTAGATTAATTTGTTTTCCTATTTCGTAATGTAGTTGTCTTACTAAATCTAGAGAACTTGTTATAGGTTATTTGATGGCTAGGTTTAGTTAAAGAGCTAGTCTTAATTAAACACGACGTAAGGGAAAACTGGGGTTAACAAAGCTTATTGTTAACCTACGATTAATAGTTTTAAGAGAGGTGTAAAAACAACAATTCAATAAAGTATGTTTATTTGTGAGCAGGCTAAGATTGAACCTAGAACCAGATTCCAAAATCATTCATCAATTTTCTCATTTTTATGCCTTTTAATTTGATTTGCTTTCATTAGTTTAATTTACTTTGTTTTCTTAATTACATCAAACTAAGACTACCCTAATCTTAAACACCGATTTTTTTCATTACAAAAGCTACACATACACTCTCTATGAATATGATCCCTACTTACCACTATTATATAATTAGTTATGCTGAGTTAGGTTTATTTTGTGGTGTATTTAACACACATCAAGGATCTAAAAGAGTCATTGATTACACCTTTTTTAGAATAAGAATTGAGAAGAATAGTATTCAGCTTGCACCCTTCCAAAGCACCAGGCCCTGATGAGTTCTCTGCATGGTTCTTCTAAACATACTAGGGATATCATTAGAAAACTCTTCAAACTGTCCTGGAGTAATTATCTTCCTCGAAGATGCTTTAAGAAATTAACCACACCTATATTTGCTTAGTTCCAAAGAAGAAACAACCTTTGAATATGGTTGATTTCAGACCAACATTGTGTTGTAACACAATCTGCAAAGTTATTGCAAAGCTTCTTGTTGAAATATTGAAGAATGTGCTAAGGGAAGTCACACATATGTCACAAGGAGCCTTAATTACTGAGAGGAATATAGGTGATAATATTCTACCTCTACAAGAATTGTTAAAAGAATATTAATATGGGAAGACAATAAGTAGTTTCTTAATAAAAATTGGCTTTTATAAAGCTTTTGACACAATCAATTGGAGCTTTATACAGATATGATTGGAAACAATGGACATACCTTCTAAATTTGTGAAATGGATTATGACTTGTATCCAATCTTCATCCCTTAGTGTGTTTGTAAATGGAATTCCCTCAAAGCCTTCCAAAAATGCAAGGCGAATAAGACAAAGGGAGCCCATATCTCCTTATCTTTTCACCAAAGCAATGGAGGAACTATCTAGACTACTAAACAAGTTCACATCCTCCAATGGAAATTTCAAATTCCATTACAGGTGCGTAAAAAATAGAATATCTCATTTGATTTTTGCAGATGACCTCATGTTCTTATCTGGTGCAGACAATCACTCTATCATCATCATGCTTCAAACATTAAAAATGTTCTTGAATTGGTCTAGACTAAAGGTCAACTCAAACAAAAGCAACTTGTATGCATTATTAGATGTGAGGAACAAAATAGATCTCAACGGAATTACTACATTAAACATACACCCGACGTCACTCAGATATCTTGGTGTGCCTATCACTACATCAAAGCCAAAATTCTCATATTGTATCCCTCTCCTGGAAAATATAAAATCCAAGGTGAATATATGGAAAAATAGATATCTCTCTTATGCTGCTGGACTTACTCTTATTATATTAGTGCTTAGTATTTTGCACCTACATTGGACTTATAAGGTTCCAACATATACCCTAGAAGTATTATAGCATGTATAGGGTGTAATAAGAAGTGAACATAACAAATTAAGTGCATCTAAGTATAGTAAGGGACATAGTGATACTTATTGTAAAAGACATGGGTAAAAGGGTAATTTGTACATTTCAACATGGATATGCATACTTAGACGTGAAATATAGATGAGATTGAAATTAATTGACGAGATTATGTGCCAATGTGGGAATTAAAGAAAGAAGGACCAATGTCCATTTTTTTTCCTAAAGTTAACAAATGGACCAATAAGATTAAGGCCTATGTGACCAATAATAATAAATCATATGTGTCCAATAGTAAGTAAGCATGTGTGTGAGTCTTGGAAGTGTATGAATGGGCATAAGGAGAGGAGAGAGGGACAACCTTTAGGGTTGGGAATTTCATCTTCTTCATCACACCATTTCTATATAAGGAATTAAGCTAATACTTCGTAGAAACCAAGGTAAATTTTAGTGTTTTTCTCTTCATCTAGGGTTTTGTTATGTATATGTAATTGTTGAAGTTGAGTTTCGAATGGGTATGTTATGTGCAGAGGAGAAGAAGATCAAAGGGAAAGCCAAAAAGAAGCAAATTGAGTGAAGTAAAAAGGTTTTAATCACTTCTTCAGGAGGTATGAGAATTTTAATATGTTTGCTTGGATTATGAACATGATGTAAGGTGAATTGGTAAAGTAAGTATCTTATTTGCTTATGAGATGTTGTTGGTTAAAATCGGATGTGTTTTGTGTTTCACTTTTATGATAAGCTTGAAGTTAGTTGATTTAGAATGGGTATGTCGCTGGATGGATAGGTTCCACTGAAAAAGCTTTTTATAATTTGGACATATCTTGGAATGTAGACGTATAAATTGGATAATTCCAATTGGAGATTAAACTAGAGACATATTTCTAAAACTTTCATAAAGGAATTGAAATCGGATTCTGCCTCTAAGTGTTCTGAATTCTTGTTTGAAGTTGAGTTCTGGCTGTTACCCCTGTTTTTGAACATCCTGTAGTTTTTTAGGGATAACTCTCATAATACTTTACCAAATTGTGTGAAATTTATTCCATTAGACATATAGGAACAAATTTTTAGAAGACCTTAAAACCTAATTTGAACATTTTCTATATGAATATAACAGAACAAGTAGAGGTATGAATGGTAAGTGTTTGTCACGATCATGACATGGATGTCACGATCGTGATCTTGTATTTTGTCACAACTAGGACATTATTTTCATTTCTAATGTTTACCACATCTCGTCCAAAACTTTTTGGACGTGACTAAAGCTTAGCAGACCCAGTATAAGCATAAAATGAGACTCATCATACATGTAATGTGAATATACTTTAATGCTTTCATTGATGTATTATTGAACAAAAATGTGATCATTAAAGCATATTAAATATGATTGGGCATGATAAAAATTTTCAAATTATGATGCAAGCATAATGAAATGAATTTGTATGTTATGAATTATTGCTCTTTAATGTCACTCTAAAATGTGATTATAATGTTTTGATGATTGACTTTAACCTGCCAAGTCTTAGTTGTGGGTAAATAGGCATGCCTAGAAGGGTCTGCAACTGATTCTATTATGAGACATTACGGTGTCTTCTGTTTTAGAGATTAAGTCTCTTCTACTTCGGAGGCTATTGCCTCTTCTCTAGATACCAATCATAGGTATCTTCTATTTTGGTCTCGTTACCCTTGTCTGAAGAAATCATCAAGCAATTATGAATATGTTCAGATATTTGTTTTGATCTAATGCAAACTTATATTTGGAATAATCTCTGAATATCATGTTCAAATATTGTTATATCATGCTTTATGACTTTTATTTTATAATGTATTTTCCATCACTCAATTGTCATGAATCATTTACATGTGATTGTTAGGTGACTACTGTGAGTAGTTGCTACCTTGCATCATTACTCTCCACTAAGCTATATGTTTAACATAGTGATTTTCAGCCGTGTAGGTCATGATAAATAGGGTTAAGGTTAGGACAACTATAACGGCTAAAGAAGGACGTGTAACCTTTTGAAAGATCTTATATCAAAATAGTGTGTTGTATTTATAAATATTAAGAAGGAATTTTGTAGTATATATGAATGGCTTATACTAACCATAACTTATGATGAGATTTTTTATTATGTATGGATGTTATATGTGGAATTTGTGACTTGTGTAAACCACAATAAAATATGAGATGTGGTATACGTTTTCCTTATCTCTGGAAGTTGTTGAATTATCTAGATCTGTTTTGGGTGTATCCGTATATCCTCCTAGTGGGTATTAGGGTGTCACAAGACTACCCATATTGTTTTGCCAAAGAAGGTCACTAAAGAGATCGATAGAATTATGAAAGCATTCTTATAGACTAGGAAGACTGAGAATGCAAAAAAGGAAAAGGTTAAATGGAGTGAGATCATTATACCTAAGAAACAAGTTGGATTTGGCATCATTTCTATCTCAATAATGCAAAAGGTGATATTGAGTAAGAGAATCTGGAGACTCCTTATGGACTAAATGGGTATATAAATATCATCTCAAGAATTTCAACTTCTAGCAAATTACAAACTCAAGTCAATTCTCTTGGATCTTCAATCAACTATTGCATCTAAGGAACTTGATATACCCCTACATCAAATATATGGTAGGAAATGGAGAAAAAACTTATTTTGTGGTTTGATAATTGGCTAGAGGCAAGCCCTCTCATACACAGACCTGAGATATCACACTTGAACAATAGATTACCTATTGACTCCAAAGTATCATCCTTAATCCAAAGTGGAGACTAGTATGGAAATTTTAGAGGCCTTTATATTGGCTGAGCATTTACGCTAACTAAATGAAAGTAGAAGAGAAGATGTTATTTGCTAGACTCCTAACCTGCAAGGAAGATTCACTAATGAATCTTGCCATAGAATATTCAGAACTAGATCTATAGAAGTGACTTAGCATAATCTTCTATGGAAGAACTCTTCAAATTCAAAAGCCTTAATAATCACTTAGCTTATGATTAGAAATAAGCTAAAGACTAAAGCAGATGGTTTGGACTAAGGAATTCAACATGTGTTCTATGCAAGGTAGCAGAAAATGACAGAAACCATTTATTCTTCACTTGCAATTACACCAAGCATTATGGAGCAGAATTCAGTATATGTTGGATACAGCAAATCACAATTATGAATGGGTACAAACACTGAATTGGTTCATAAACTACACCAGATCTAGAAAAGAGAATGAAAGCTTGCTCAAAGCTGCATTCACCATAATAATCTACACGATTTGGAAAGAAAGAAACTGTAGATTGTTCAAGCAAACTGTTGGACCCCGATCCTTAAGTGGCAATTTAGAGATATGAAATAAAATTCAATGAGTGTTTTGTATATGAATTGTG
>JAOTBA010000002.1:25520504-25533147 GCA_025629845.1 Erythroxylum squamatum | reverse complement strand
CACAATCAGATCACATTGACAGTCACATTGATTACACGTAGTTCACCCAATTCACATGCAAGCAGCATTTCAGCGATTGATCAGTACAAGAGTGTCAAATAAGACAAACAAAAAAAGAGACCATCTCGATCTACTCACAGTACGCTCCAGAGTAGCAACTACTTTCGCGATCTAGAAACGCCTGAATGCTGGCGCTCAGTCTACACAGTACATTTATGCAAGACGTGCACGTCACAAATTGTACAATTCTAAGTGAGTCATAGTGCACATGCCTGAAAGGAAATATGTACAATGCATGTTTATGACACTCCCGGGTATCCTCCCATTAACATTCTCTACTTCTCTCCAGAATGTGAACACCTTAAAAGCTAAATTATCGATCGGATCTTTCGGATCACTTGTAGATCCATGTCTCCAATTTAATTAACAACAAGAATCGATTCAATTGGAGCTCTGTAGCTCAAGATATCTCCAATATGCTAAGGCATGATCAGAAAGACTTATACTCAAACTCTTTTAATCGGTCATTCTATGGTAAATCGATCGTTCTTTCTTAGTTACTAACAGAACCAATCACTACGGTAGGGAATGATAGAGAAATGTCTGAAGGATTCAACACTTCAGAAAACAGAGCAATCAAATATCGGTTGGAGAAGTTATGGCCAAAATAAAGCAGAGGGATCGGTCGACCGAACCGCTCGACCAATTGTCAACACAAGAAAGAAAGTCGGTCGGCCGTGGAAGATCGATCAGAATCAGAAGATAGAGCTCGGCCGACTCTCAGTCGGTCAGTCAATCAGAAACAAATCAATTGGCCAAAAGGCCACAGATCGGTCGGTAGATTTGTGATCCAAAAGGGCAGAGGGAGATCGGTCAGTCAAAGATCAAAACCAAGCGGTCAGAAATTCAAAGTCGATCGGCCAAGGATCAAAGTCGATCGATCAGAGGATCAAGTCGATCAGTCAAAAGATTAAAGTTGATCGCAAAGTCGATCGGTCAGAACCAAAGGGCAGATCGATCGATCAAACCAAAAGGGTGGATCGATCGCCAATGTGATTCAGAGTTCCAACTTCTAATATGCACACTTTTGACTCAAGCGTTCCAAATTTCACCAACTTAGTATCGAGGGGAACTCTCGAACTTTCAAACATTCAAAACCACATTCAGTCCCTAAAAAGGGTAAAAACCATTCGTCAGTTTTATTCTAAACAGCATCTGAATTTCCAACACCCATAACGTTTCACTCCCTTAACCAAAGTGTCATACTTTAGATTAACAAAAGGGTAAAGCCATAGAAACTCATTTTACCTCTACTCAGACCAATTTCCAGATTTTTACTCTCACCCATGGCACAGCCGAAACTTCGCAAATATTACAACATCGCAATTCATGCATTTAACTAATACTTTCAGATACAGATATGAATCATACCTATTTAAGCTTCCGCTTCTTCGATTCATCGAGAATACTACGTTGTCTCGCAACACCAGACCCGATCATCACCTTCTCAAAGGGATGAGGTTACACTCGGCTCTTTAGGTGAGCAAAAGGGAGAGAAAGCAAAAGAGCGAGAAAGCCTGGTGGGAGAATAAGCAACTTGTACAAGGAGCAGAGAGAAAGGAAGCTACGAGAATGATGGAGAAGAAGACAGAAGACAAAACTTATTTGGCTTTCTCATTTACAAGATGTCGAAAATCTGATGGAGGCATTTAATGCTCAAAGAGTGTCATGACACTTGCCAACGTTTTGTCTTACAGCTTGAAGCCACCTATCCACTTCATTTATCACTTATTTTTTCGTTATCCAATTGTCACCCAACACTCTAATAACTCAGACGGAAGTTCCGGAAATCATGTATCTCATTTTCAGTGCCATGGCAATACCAGTTAATCTACCACTTGATATTTTTCCTAAATCAGGAGTTTCCCCATGGTAGTAATAACCCATAAATCTCAAGACCATCACGTCCATTATCCATTATACCCGGACTGTCAATGCATGTACACTTATTATTATATGCATGGAATAACGATTCACGTGCATGTGTTCCATAAGTGCATGAGCATGAGATGTGTTGTCCCATTTTTTCTAATTATTCACGCCTGTACCAAATGTTCAGGGTTCTAACCCTTTAAATGAGAACGGGATGTTACAATCTTACTCAAATGATCTACTTAACAACTTACTTTCTCAGTCTTTATTACTTATATAGTAAAATGTATGTACATATTGATATTATAGGTGTTCGCTTTGATGTGATTGAATGCAAAAATATTTTCTCTAATAAAAAGCAATAAAAGGTAACAAATAAAAATAAATTGTATCACAATTTTAGAGAGTTTTGCTAAATCATCTGCAAAGAGAGAACTTATAACAAAAAAAAGTGAAGCCTGTTAAGTTTTCCTACTTTTACTTTATCCTTTACTATTTTTAAATACAAATGAGTTGTGGAGATTGTTTGGTGAAAATTCTCTAACACTGAGAAAATTTCTTGTTAGATTATTCAATCAAACAACTTTTGCATTAGGTTGAAAATATAATTAAAACGTTAATAAACTAATTCGTACAAAGAATTAAATTAAAAGAATAAATGATTTTGTTTACATTACGTATATTATGAGAATAAAGAATGGATATTTTATTAATTGAATTTTATTTTTTAATTATTATACTTTTACTATTAATGATATAATTCTATATTATGTACTCAAAGTCCTTAGTAACAAGAGAATATATGCATTTTTCGATCAGAAAATAAATACTGTTTCATGTTAATTATAGTGAACTTGAAAAGGTAATTTATTTTATTATAACGAATGAATTGAGAATATCCATTAGTGGTTAGTTGATATCTTATTTTATACATTTTGAAAATTAAAAGTATAATGTATTAAAATAAAAAAATAATTTCATATATAAATGATTTGTAATTTATTTAAATGTAGTAGAAGTTATTGATACAAATAATTTGGACAAAAATTGTTGTTTTAAAGCCTTTAAATAGTGTTAGAGGATTTGACATTTTTGACAATAATGAAACACAACTTTTTTTAAAATTTTATGTTAAATTCTACTATTTAAATTGTTATGATTATTACTTATTGATAAATCTTGTTGTATTTCTTTATTTCAATAAAAAATTATATTATTGTTTATTTCTTATAATTTTTACGTCTTATATATTAGTTTATAACAGTTTAATATAAATTGAAACTTAAAAATGTTCTCACCCAATTAAATTTGGACCCTATATCAAATTTTTGAGTTCCTCGAGAACCACACTTTTAACGTGCCTGCTACAGGGCTGATGATTTTCATTCCCCGCACAAGAAACTTCATGGAAAAACCTGGCATACGCCCCTTCATAGGTTAGTGGATCATTCGTCCAAGGACTACACGGTTCAGAATGCAGCTTATCTCCCAACTAGAAAGCTATCTTTCGGTTATATTATACACTCTTCGAGCTACTGGGGTATTGATTACACTGCCCGCATGATCAAATATGAAATATATTACACATACATACCAAGTTTCATACAAAAAAACTGTTCAAAACTGTAATGGTTACCACGTATCAAAGTAAAAGCCAATAATGATGTTGAACAACAAGGCTTAAACCACACACGGATATCAATGCAGTCTAGTAAGTTCTTCCACTCTCTTACAAAGCTCTTCCGCTGATACACCCATGGATTTGGAAATCTCATCCATGCGAGCTCGACTGAGATCAAGAAACGACTCAATTAGATCTCCATCCAGGAAATTCTTTGCCTCGGCAGTTTTCTTCTCATTGTTGAATGATCTCCATTGCTCATGACTCAAACCTCCAACACCTTTTATCACCTTCCTCAAGTTTGATTGAAGCTTCTCCAGGAAAATGTATTGCTCATGAGGAAGTGAAGCAATGACCCCAATTACACCATTAATGGTTCCAAATATTACAGTTGGAATCTGGCCCACATCAGAATCTGGCAAGCGCATGACAAGTGAACCATGTCGGAATCGATTGACAAATTCTCCAAGGTGATATTCACCAACTACCTCAAGTCGGCCTCGCTCCTCATCAGTGGCACCTTCACTATTCTTCCGAATTGTGAATAGATTGTAGTTATTTTCTGCTCCCAGATAAATGTCATCATCAAGAATCTCAATAGCTGACATCCAGTTTGCATTATAATCACGAGCTCGCTCCTCAATTGCTCCTTCCTCATGCTGAACAAGCAACAAAAAGTTGTCCATCAGGAAAACAAAAATTTTCAAACAAATGGCAATTAATTAAAATGCATGCCTAACCGCAGCCACATATCAATAGGGCCTAGTGCAAGTGTCATTGTTATTTTCTCTTCTTTCTCTTCCTTTACTTTATTCTGTGTGCGAGGAGGGATGGGAGGAAACAAGGTGGGTGGAACAGAGGATTTTTACTTTACAGGACAGTTGGTTGTTTTGCAGCAATAGTTAAGCACAGAACATTTGGTACCTGAAGGCCGTAAGGATGACAGCAAAAAGATATAAAAAGGAAGGGAAGAGGAAAAGAAGAGACAAAAAGGTATGTTCAGTAGAGTTCTGATTTATGTTTCTATCCTACCCGCTCACTCTCCTGCAATATTTTTTTCCCTACAAAAAAACAAATCATAGCTTTGGGTGGTTGCACTAATTACCTTGTATATAAGCAAGGAGATTGACTTCATCAGATCACCAACAACAATAAAATCCCCACGAGTTTGTACATATAGTGCAAGTATGTGGCCATGATGCCCACATTCAGACTGCAGCTCACGAGAGCCATCATCTCTGAGCATCCACTTGTACAACTGAATCTTTTGGTTAATAGCAGCCAACAGCTTGCCATTGAAAGCATTTAAAGAGTAAACAGCTCCCTTAGTCTCCTTCTCAGCAAGAAGCTGCAACTTACCGTCTTCAAATATGAAAACCAGTATCCGGCCCTGATTTTTTATTATGGAAGGAAAGAATGAAAAGTTGTCATACCCCAAAACCACAAAGACTCAAAAAAAGCTCTACATGCAATCTATATGACCTTTACCTTCGATGGCTCATTCTCTTCTGGCAAAACATAAGCAGTTCCAACACAATAATAAACATTGCTATCATCAGAAAATGAGCAGCTTATAATAGAGCACCCAAACTCGAACTGGTCAAGTAGGTAAGATGATATGAAGTCAAAAGTCTGGTCATCTAGCAAGCGGACAAAGTGCGCCTCGGATTCTTCTGCACTAGATTGGCTTTTTAGGCTACAGATGGCAAATGTCCTGGACTGCTCCTGATGACAGATGCGCCTTGCATGCTCTCCCAATGGAATAGAGCGAATGTGAAGCTTTTGGATATCATCTATGGTACCAATAGTGAGTTGACCTTCTTTTGCAATTGCGAGGCTGTTGACAATAAATCACAGATGAATTATTTCAAGATTACTCATCAGCTGGTAGTAGAGATCAATTACTATGTGTTTCGTACACCATTCTCTTATTAATATATATCCTTAAAGGTTTTTTTAATTCTTTTCATGTAAAAAATAAAAACAATATATTATCCCAAAGCCACTAAATCACAAAGAATTTCTACTGCCACTTCCATGACATAATAACGAGTGCTAATCCCAAAAAGTTCCATTATCCATGCATCAGAATATATACTCCAGTGTAAGATACCTGAACATAGGGTACCAGAGCTCAGTTTAGTCAATTAAATCAACATTGGCTTATAGTGGCAACAGTATGGCACATGAACACAAAAGTGTCATATAAAAATGCACATATTTAAACTACATATTCAACAAATTCCTCACTGTATTTAGCTTTCCGCTCAATTACAACTTGACTCTGAATGCTTCATGAATTGTGAAGAATAACAAAGACAAGTGTTGGCCTAGAGTCTATGTTCCATAGGTGATTGGTCCCAAAAAACTAGTTTAATGACCTAGGTCATTACTTCTGATTGAACCAACTGGGAAAAGGGTACACTGTCAGGGAGAAGCAGACAAAATTCTAGTGTAGACAAAGCCTTCTGCTGGGTAAAACCACAGTAAAGTAACTGCAGGTCCTGCATAATATCCTACCAGGTAAAAACCACAGTAAAGGAAATCGACTAAAATCAGCATTAGAGGTACCGAAAACTTGAAAGAACTTTTACTTCAAATGCTTCACAAGTGCATGGTAATATAAAATCTGGCCTAGAGTCTGGTTTCATAGATGATTGGTCCCTAAGCTAGTTTAATGACCTATGTTATTGCTTCTGATTGGACCAACCAGACTGTCAAGTTTTTCCCAAATACTCGGAGAATTAGCCAAAATTCAAGCATAGAAAAAGCCTCCTACAAGGTAAAACCACCATAAAGGACTAAAGGTACTGCTTAATATCCTACCAGGTAAACCACAGTAGAGGAACTACGCTAAAATCAGCATTAAAGATACTGAAAACTTCAAAGAACTAATGCAATTCATCGCAGCTTCTATTACTCATGACAATAACCAAAGTGAAAAACAAGGCAGGCTAATCACAGAAAAGGAATATTCCCAAAAAATTTACTAGGGAAGAAAATTCCGGTGAAGAGAAGAAACAATGCGCTGTCCCTAATACATAAAACCAAGCTGCAGTAATCCAGCACAAAAGAAGAGTATTACCTCTCTGGAAAAGCAGCAGAGTTGAAGGGACACATGTGGCTGACTTCTTTCAAATTTACATTGCTGTATAGTAGTTTCTTGTTACTACTGTAAATTACAGTTGGTCTATCTGATGCAGCAAATACATGAGTGGCATTCTTGGATGAAAACGTGCGAAGTGTTATTGGCTGGGTCCCTAGTGACACTTTTTTCCTATCTGTTAACTCTCCAGTGTTCAGGTTCAAAAGGAAGTTCAAGAGATGGCCATCACCAAGGGCACATAGCAAATAAGATATCTGAAGGGTAATACACAAGTAAGGGAAATGAAAAGTGCTGAACAAGCAGCGAATTCCCAAAATATAATCTAATAAAATGGGAAGAATCAGTGGGAGCATACCCCTTCAAATGAACAAAGAAGGATGGAACGCGGAATTATCTCTCCACCCAAAGGCTGCTTTGTTATGAGATTTAAGTCAGGCAATGAGAATATCCTGACACTAATATCTGTCCACATGCCAACTGCTGCTAGCTGACTATAGTTGGGATTTTCACCAATGGGATTAATGTCAAGACATGATACGTCATACTCTAACTGCGAATGTTTTACCTCTGCCAATATCCCGTCACCAATTTCCAGATAGACTAAATGACCACCCCCAGTTGCCAACAGAACCTGTTGAAAAATTAAGCTCAATTTAACAAAAATCCTTTACAATTACTGAATTTGGTTTTGATCTCCAGCAACATTGAAATTCATAGTGTTGAATCTCTGAACTGTCAAGTTGAGATGTTCTACAGATGGCACAAGTCTAGACGAAATGCATATCATGTCAAGAAAAAGGTAAGTGAAAACAAAGTTCTGACAAATTTTACATGCAAAAGTGATCACCAGGCAACAAACTTCCAAACTGAAGTTGAAATAAGCATTGGGCACAAACCTGGCTGGCATTGGCAGTCGCAACATTGATTGAATAACCTGATGGTGCATTCCATTCATTTCGAAGTTCTCTTGTTGTAGAGCTAACAAGCCTAACAGAGCTTGAAGTAACCTATTAGGTGGCTTATCAGTCTATGCACACTAATATAATACTGATTAACAATGAATAGCAGTAACAATAACAGTGACAACAAGGAAGTGACATAAGGAATGGAAGTTAATTCTTTCTTACATTTTAAAAGTGAGGTAATAAATGTTAGGTTAGAAAGTGAGGAAGTGAAAATCATGGAGAAAAAGAGAAGATCAGCACACCCATTATGTTCCAACGGACCAAAAAGGCAAGACTTACTTGGAGTAATGTTGTTATTTAACTTTGACACATTTATGTGTAGCTGTGTAAAACAAATTGATGAATAGATGATAGATGTATACAAAATGCTCCCATAACACTTGGGTTAAGTACCAAAATAATGATTGGAAAAGAACTTGGAATTAAACAAAATTTACGCTTGATGTAGACCATATGTATATGGTGACAGTCTACCTAAGTTCATTTTGATTTTTGGAATATGGAAATTTAATGAGCATTAACAAGTTACTTGCATCTATCCATAATCTCAAACAATCACGACTAAAACTGATATCTATAAAGTAATAGGTCTGAAAATGTCAATTATTCGACAAAGCTTTCGTATGGCCAAAAATGAAGGGAAAAGAAAGAGTAGAAAGGAGAGGTAAAAAAGAAGGTTACAAACTTGTACAAGCTGATTGTACACAGCATAATGGCAAAACAAAGTCTGCACATGCGAACAGAATCCCTCAATTTCAGTTTCTTCCAACTCATCTTCAAGATTCATTGCCAAGATTCTTGTCTCACTAATGAAACTGACAACCAGGAAGGTGTCAAATGGATCATCAGTAGAAGGTCTTAAGGACCACATTCCTTTGATACCAGGAAGCTCCACAGATGCCTACACTCAGATTTGTTGATCATTTAAATTATCAAAAGCATTCAATGCATATGATGGAACTTCAAAAGAACCGGTTATTAGAAATAAACCTGCTCATTGATTCCTATTCCATTTCGAACTATACGAAGAGAACCATCCTTATAAGCTCCTGAGCAAGTTACAACCTGACCTTGGCCTTGCCTCTCTAAGTCAACAACACAGAAGTCAACTATTGGCCCCAAGTTGACATACCTTTCCAGAACTTCAACATATGAGCCTTTTGCATCAGGTTGTAGATTAAGCTTTATAAGCTGCATAGAAAATGAAGAATACAAAGTTTCTTACAGCATAAGTTAATTAGAAGATTGATGAAATGGATGCAGAAAAGAATGTCCCAACCATGGAACAACTCACAGGCTAGGAAACTTAGACAATGAGTTCCATAAACATCTTTTATTATAAATAAGTAGCAAGAAAAATCTTCGTTCTCTTCCATATCCCTTATAGCTACTAAAAATATGGGATACCATCCATAAATATCATTGTTGATAGTGCACTACAATTTATGTGACTTTGATGCATTAACTACTTAATGCCCAAAACATGGGCATGCATTTAGTAAAACGGGAATACATCCAACTGAAAACATCCTTTCCAAAGATAAAATTCCAAAAAAAATTATCATCATACCTGTGAATCTCCATAGCTGGAACCAATAAAGACAACTGCATTATCAAGATATGATATTGTAGAAACAATAGAAGTTTCTCCCAAAAGCTCAATCTTGAGCCCAGTGACCCTGCAATATAAGGCCACATCGTTCCATGAAATTTCACTAAAATAATAATCATAAGCCCATCTCTTTATCCAAACAGGAATTCATCTAAAATTTTCATTTGACATAATAATTGTGATGGAACCACTCACTTTTCTTTCTCATGGGTTATAACAAGAAGGTGTAGAAACCCAGCATGATCACCAAGTAAATACCTTGAACCATCAGCATCTACTCTACCATATGCTCTTGTTATGGACTGGAAGAGCATATCAAATAAAAGAAAGAAGGTCAATGTCTATCAAATCATATAACTACATCACTTTAATTTTCTGAGAGCAACTTAAAACCATATTGAGTCCATTAATAACCTACAGGTCTTATAGGAATTGCTTTAAACGCATTTGCACTGCAATAGACAATTGTTTCTTCTCCAACAATAAGAACACCACACAAAGGTGGGGGCACAGGAATTAGCAGATCGGCACCATTATCAAGATTGTTTTGGGACCATGGTCCTTCAACAAAATCTTTATCTTTTAGGGCAACCTCGTACGTTTTGACATGACGGGCATCTTTGTTATCCTGCAATTAAAAGATCACCACAATAAGGCGAGGAATTTATTATCCAGGCCAAGTCAAACATAAATAACTTAAACCTAAAATCCGAATAAAAAAACAGCAAAAGTGTACTTCATAGCTAAGGAACCACATATGAACATCCACAGTTTATTAACAAAGAGCGAAACACAAACACACACGCACACACATGCAACGTGCACACACACACGCACACATACACATAGAGAGCAAGAGAGAGAGAAAGATCTGTGAAGACAAGTTAGAACCTGGTACAGAACAACAATTGTGGGTTTGGAACAACCATAAAGAAACTTGATATCCAACACTTGAAGTTCCTCAAGCCTGAAAAGAAGATTTTTTCCATTCATTAGTTTTGGAACTGCATGCAATATGAGTAAAATGGTACACAACACTATACAAATCAAGTCCCATGAAGACACCAGTGTTGTAAATTTATATTTACACCTATATTACCATCTATCCCTGTGATATTTTGAAATAAAGGAACCCAGTACATTGTTATCTAATGTTACAGTCAATATTTCAAGAGAAGAAGTATAAACTTTTTTGGACTGACAGATATGGTAAAGCAGATGATTACCTTATGTTAAAGGCTTCTTTGAGCTGCCCTTTATTATCAAAAGGAATGACCTGAAAATGAAAATTATAAATTTATGATGCTGATCCTTTACATCGTTATGAAAAAGTTCTGAAATTTGCTTCTATTCGATTCCACAAAACACCTTAAACAACCCATCATAAAGATGGAGCCCAATTAGCCTACAATCTGGATCGATTATTCCAATCTGCAAATAAAAACATATTTAGAAATGTTAAAGGAAAGTAGCCACTAGAACAAAGAAATAGTAAGACAGGCATGCCACTAGGTCAAAGAAATAGTAAGACATGCCAGACGCCTCAAAACATTTTACAATTCACAAGTACAAGGAAAAAAACTAAAATAGACGTAATATTACCTGGCCATTGTCAGTTGGACGACCTATACGGTCTGACACATCCCCCATTGCCCTACATGTTAAGAAATCTGGTTAATTTGAAGCAAATAAACTACTCTTTCAGGAAGACACAGAAATGAACATAGCCAGAATTATATGAAATGTCAGTCCATCCTAGCACTAGAGAATCATTCAATCTTAGAGATGCATTCCAATTTGTGTAGCCACTAGGATAATCCTCAAGCCTAACATTGCCAATAAAACACTCTCCTGTACCTCTTCACATCACCATGAAAAGCATGTGCGCACAAACATGTCCATACTAGAGAGAGAGAGAGAGAATATTGCTTGTTTTAAATTCTTAAACCTTGTAATAAGCTCAGATGTCTCAGCATCCCACTGAAGAACACAAAACTTGTATCTTTCTGTTGCAATAAATAAAAAATCTTGTGCTTCTCCCTGTTTACACAAAGCATATGATTCATCAGGGTATATAACTTTGGCTATCTACAAACTGAAAATAACTCCGCGTAGCAAGTATTTGCTCACATGAGGGCGGAAAAGTTCAAGTGTAGCAATTCTTCCATATATGGGAACATCCAGCATGGGCTGCACACAAAGAAGTACCAACCCATATTGTAAGCCTCTATGTCTTCATACGTTAAAGCTCAAAAGCGAGACGAGAGTCGGATATTATACAGAGAGAAAGGGAAGATATGCATGTATTTACCTGCAATCCCTGTGGAGCTAGCAAGTGTATCTCAATCCGAGTGCATTTCCTGAACAGAACGAATGACATTTAAATTAAATCTAATCCAACGAACTGCAGAAAACATAAAATCAGAGAAAGCAGAAAACACTAGCTATAAGAGGCTAAATCCTAAACCTCAAATCTCAGGAAGCAAACAGAAGCAAGGAAAAACTAATGAGAGGGATGTACGCAATAATAAGATTGAGCTCTTGAGGGCTGGTGAAATTTCCGACACAAGAGTGGGTGACATTGGTGGGCTTCTGAGCCGTCACCACGTAGTTCCATATACTCATCTTCTCATGTATATATGTCTCCCTTTCCACGCTCTGTATTCCCGTCGCCGGCGGTGAGGAGAAGGAGCCCTAGGCAGGAGCTGGACAGTGGGTGAGTGAACGAGCCCTAGAAATAGTTTAGTTTTATAAAAAACATAAAAGAAGCCAAATTTGACTTATAAATAATTTACAATTAACTTAACATATAATTATTTTCTAAAATCATTTTCTAGATAAGTTATTTAGATCTTATAAATACTGCATATTTTTATATTCTACTTATCTAATTTAATTTATTGTCTCATTTGCACGTGAGTCTATAGAAATAGCCTCTTTGTTATATAAGAGTAAGGCTGCGTATTATTAGACTTCTTTATACCTTACTTTTGGACTGAGTATGATGATAACGCCGCCGCCGCCGCCGATAACTTATTTAATTTAATTTATGATAAATCATTATTTTACGTATTTCTATACTAGTCAATTCGTACGTGTAAGTTCCTAGGATTTATGCATTGTCATGTATTTCAACTCTCGTGGCAAATGCGTAACCAGACAAATTTCTTTCCATCTTAAAACAAAATCTTTTAATACGATCGGGTGTTAGGTCGTGTCTTTGTCAATGTTATAAATATTGTACCGGTATCGGTGCCGAATTGGATTCTAGAACGAAACTATATTGGTATCGGTCGGTACCGGATACCGTTTTGGGATATTTTTTAAATCTATAAAATAGTCCCTAAATTTTTTAAAAATTGCAAAATAGTCCATATTGATATATTATACAGCTGTACTGTATACTT
>JAOTBA010000002.1:25353315-25386072 GCA_025629845.1 Erythroxylum squamatum | reverse complement strand
TGCGCCGTATTAAATGAGGGGCAGCAGTCGAGGATGATAAAGTGGAACAGAAATCATTTTCCTAGAGAAATGTAACAGCTGAATGGGTATTAAATGATGACTGTTACATTTAAAAGGTCAAAGAGAACCGGATTTGTAAACTATGTAATCTCGATCTGCAAAATTTTCAGATAATGAAAACTGTGCACAGCCGAATAGAAAAGTCGGCCAAATAAATGATTTAATGTTTAAGGCGGCGCGATTGAGTCGTTAACTTCAAGAAGGATTAGTCGATTCGTTTACTCGAAGAACAATTACCGAATTGATAAATGAAACTTAATGGGACTTGGAAATGACATCAACTCAATTCATTTTACATTCACGTTAACTGCTTTAAAAGAAAATGAACAAGTGGAAGTAGAAAGAGGAAAATAAGAGGAAGCGGAGAAGCAAAAATAAGACGAAGTGGAAAGACAAAAATAAGACGAAGAACGCAGAGAAGAGTAAGAGGAAGCGGAGAAGCAAAGATAAGATGAAGCGAGGAGACAAATAAAACACGAAGTGGGGAGGCAAAAGTAAGAGGAAGTGATGGTGAGAGGAAGAGGAAACTAAGACGAAGTGGAAATATGCTTTATATTATTCATGTATTACTATTATATGTTTTCTAGTGGAATGTTGTTTCAGATGAGAATTCAGAGGTAAATAAGAGCATAATCAGGTGGTGTTCTGAGGAAACGAAGCAAACAGGGAACTTGATTGACATGATTGATATAGAGGAAATGAATGGCGACGGATTTAAACAACGAAGAGCTAATACCGGTAACAAGAGACTTTCGATCTGAAAACTATCTGCAACGACAAGGCTGCAAATGACGAGGCTCAACAAAAAAACATGGATTTGCACACATTATCCTTCAATTTGGGCAACCAACATATCGTAGTCTTTAACAATGATGTAAGTGGAGATATACAGGAACTGAATGTTGAACGGTTGGAAGAGTTCATGAGCATCTTTGGTGGATTCGATCTGCTAGTTGGTCGGAGCCGATGCAACAATCTTAGAGGTAGCAATAGAATGAATTCGCATTCATTTGTAATTAGAATTTTAACGATAATTACGTTGTAATTTGTAAAACGTAAGACGAAGTGGAAGTCAAACTAAGACGAAGGGTGGAAAGAAAAGTAAGATGATGTGCAAAGGGAAAAGTAAGAAAAGAGAAAATATATATACATATATAACACGTTTATAAAATATATCTGTGTTATATTTGCGGTATCTAAAATTCTGATATTCATTTCTATATTGCTTGATTTTCAATTGTTCGTATATATGATAAAATAATCGTATAAAGATAGCTTTAAGGAGGAAAAAAAATTTAATTTCTGTTTTATAAAATTTTCGAGTCTTAATAATAATAATAATAAATGTCACTATGAACAAAAGTAAGACGAAGCAGCGGTATGAAAGTGAGAAGATAAAAAAGTGAGACGGAAGCGCAAGCCAAAGTGAGACGATAGAAAAGTGAGATGGAAGCGCAAGCCAAAGTGAGACGATAGAAAACTGAAACGGAAATAAATATGGGGTGTCGACTTTCTCTTGAACTCTCAACTATTATTCTTACTATTTGATACAACCACTTAGAGAATAAATTGCAATACTTTATAATACAGATTTTCAATAGTTCGCAGAAAAAGAAAGTTTTTCAAGAAGTTTTCAGAAAGGGGATCATGGAAAAAGATATCACAATTCAACCCAAATATACAGAAAGCAGATGGAACATAAATTATTTTTTTAAACCAAATTTTATAACTATGTACAAAACGGAGAAACTTTTATATTATAATGAGTTAGTTTATTTTCCAATAGGGAGAAACTTTTTCGGTGTAAAAAATTTATCACGGAAGCAAAGCTAAGTAGAAAGCAGACGCAAAAAGCAGACGCAAAAATCAGACGGAAGAAAGTCAAAGCAAAACAAGACGGAAGAAAGTCAAAGCAAAAGAAGAAGGAAAAAAGCAGACGCCAAAAGCAGACACAATTGAATATTAAACCATAGCTTAATATAACATACGTTTCCATTTAATAGTTATTATAATCTGCCGGATTCATTAATCATTTAATTGAAAACCATAGCTTAATATAACATAGGTTTGCATTTAATAGTTATTATAATCTGTCGGATTCGGTCTGCATTTAATAGTTATTATAATATGACAAAGTTTGTTGGATATCGGACATATATATACGATATATGACAATAATAATAATATTGATTGGACACAGAAAGCAGAGGGAAGCAAATTAGAAAAGCAGACGGAAGCTAAAAAGAAAAGCAGAGGAAAGCAAATTAGAAAAGCGGACGGAAGCAAAGCTAAGCAGAAAGCAGACGCAAAAAGCAGATGAAAGAAAGCAGGCATAAAAATTAGATGAAAGAAAGTCAAAGGAAAAGAAGACGGAAGAAAGTCAAAGCAAAAGAAGACGAAAGAAAGCAAACGAAAGAAAGCAGAGAATCAGTCTGACTTAGGTCTGAGTTAGTTTCAAGGAGCAGTTATAGACGAAGCAAAAGCTAAGAAAGAGAAGAGTAAGACGAAGAGATGAATGTAGAAAACTGCTTCTTATATTAAAAATAATAATTACAAGTAGAACGAAGTACATGGACAAACGTAAGACGAACGGGAAATTGAATGTACAAAAGCGTTTCTTCTATAAAGTTTCTTTCCACGTCTTCAACATATTCCATCTATTGCAATCGTTGAAGAGGGAGATCGTTGAAGAAGAATGACAGATAACAAGTAGTAAAACAACATTCGAGAGAGTAATGTTATTTGACCGTCAGATGAAATGGACGGGGTGGATGAACTGCGTGGCATATCCAAGTCCACACTCACTTAGGTCCGAGTTATAGAATTCAACCGCTTCAATATCGTCTTTTATTTTCGCGGGATGAATCAGAATGACATCATGACAAATTGTTCCAAGATGTTATCGTGGTCTTGATCAACACGTTTGTGCACCATAAAATAAAACCTGCACGAAAGCAGAAGTTTAGGCCACAACACCTGCAGAGAAACAAAACAACACAAAGACAAAAAGAACAAAAAACAAAGGAAAAACGATAAAGGAAAACTTAAAACTTACCAAAGTAGAAAGTAAAACTTGTAAACAAAACCGCAGACCATGTGTGTTGAACAAAACTGCAGGCCATCTGTACACAGAATAAAACCTGGATGAAAGTCGAAGGAAAAAGCACAAAACCAAAAAGGAAAACAAAATCAAGCAAAAACGAAAACTCACCACACCTGCCGGAGAAAAACTACAACACCTGCAGAGAAACAAAAGGAAAAAAAACTCACCAAAGTCGAAAGCCACAAAAATTGCAACATCTGCATAGAAACAGAAGAAAAAACCGAGAACTTAACTCACCAAAGTCGAAAGGCACAAAAACTGCAACATCTGCATAGAAACAGAAGAAAAAACCGAGAACTTAACAACACAACGACAAAAATGGTCAAAAAATAAAGGAAAATTATGACAGAACGAAAACTTACCAAAGCCGAAAGAGAAACACCTGCCGGAGAGAAACTGCAACACCCGAGAACTTCACAACACAAAGAGAAAAAGAGAAGTTAACAACACAACGACGAAAAGGGACAAAAAAAATAAAGGAAAAAGGAAAAAAGAAGGATAAAGGAAAACTTAAAAGTTACCAAAGTGACACCTGTAGAGAAACACCAAACTCGAAAGGCACAAAAACTGCAACATCTGCAGAGAAACAGAAGAAAAAACTGAGAACTTAACAACACAACGAAAAAAAAATAAAGGAAAATGATCACAGAACGAAAACTTACCAAAGCTGAAAGAGAAACACCTACCGGAGAGAAACTGCAACATCTGCAGAGAAACAAAAGAAGTAACCAAGAACTTCACAACACAGAGAGAAAAAGAGATCTTAACAACATAACGACAAAAAAGGACAAAAAATAAAGGAAAAAGGAAAAAAGAACGATAAAGGAAAACTTAAAACTTACCGCAAGCCATTTGTGTTGAACAAAACCTGACCTGCAGGAAAACTTAAAGCTTACCGCAGGCCATTTGTGTTGAACAAAACCTGACCTGCAGAGCAACAAACGACGGCGACAAGACGTCCAGCGCTGGGCGTGAAAATTTTGCAAAGGAAGCCACTGGCGGAGAGCTAAGGAAAGAGAGAGAAAACTTTCCAGAACTGTTCGAGGCAGAGTAATTGCGAAACTCTAGGGAGAGTAATAAAGAAAACTTTGAGGCACAACATTCAATGACCAGAAAAAATGGACGAACGGGATGGATTAAGAAAGGCACAACATTCAATGACCAGATATAATGGACGAACGAGATGGAATACGCGGCACAACATTCTATGAACACATATAAGTCGTCAGATTAAATGGACTAATGGACGAACGAGATGGAATGCGTGGCACAACATTCTATGAACAGATATAAGCGGTCAGATTAAATAGACGACCGGGATGGATTATTTCTATCAACAGATATAAACCGTCAGATGAAATAGTCGAGCGGGATGGATTGCGTGGTCGTCCATCCCAACTCGTCCTTAGTATATATACTTGAAGAGTTGACTTATGGTGGCCCATTGTTGCAATAATGATGGCCTATTAGAAATTCTTAAATTGAAGGACTCTTACTGACAATTATTCTTCATAAATAAGCCATACAGAAAAAAACAAACAAACAAACAAGTAGAGACCTTCCCCGGATAACTGCTGTCAGGGCAAAGATTGCTACCATCTGTAAAACAAACCCATCACCTTCTGTTGTTTTCCGCTTTAGAAAGTCTCCTTTTAACTCTCGAACATTCATCCATATTTACTGTTTAGTTCATCCTTAAACACCGACATCGATACATCCGTAACCTGAAATCTCCTAATACAAATACACCACCTCCTTCTTTGTTCCAAAAGCACTTTGATTTATCTCGTTTCCGTCAATTTAGGGGCGCGTTGATTTGTCATGGGTTATCTGTCTCATCCCGATTTTGTCTTCCCTCTCCATCGCCTCCAATTTTCCTTCCTTATTTACTTCTGAATATATTCTTGTTCCTTAATTTTCGCAGTTGGGGTTTAGTTTTAAGTTTGATTGTGTTTTACTGTTGTTTGATTGATAAATATAAATTAAACAGTGAAGATGAGTGTGGCAAAGTCTCAGGTATGGCAACCCTGTAAAAAGAAGAGATCTTGATCGGTGATTTAGAGGCTTGTGGAGCTGCAAAAAAGATTCTTTTTCATAGAGAAGAAAAACAGAAAACAGAGGTGGAGAAAAAATGGCCTCAAGAGGAAGTGGTGGTACAGGTGGTGGTAGCAGGACCAGAGTGGGAAGATACGAGCTTGGGAGGACAATCGGTGAAGGAACCTTCGCGAAGGTGAAGTTCGCGAGGAACATAGAGACTGGAGAGAATGTGGCCATTAAAATTCTTGATAAAGAGAAGGTCCTCAAACACAAGATGATCGCTCAGGTATTTATAATATAATTTGGTATCTGGGACTGTTTTCTTGATTGAAAGTGGATCTGTTTGGGTGCCCAAAAATTCTGATGAGTAGCAAGTTTTGATCTTTTGTTGTTTTGTAATTTACTGGAAAAAGGTAACAAGGCAACGATTGCAGGGGACAGAAATGTCGTTTTGTGATTATGGAGATAATTTATTTAAATTTATTCATTTGTTCTGGTTGGGTTGTTCATTTACCGTTGGATTTTTTTATTCCAGTATTTTTGTAGTGATATTCCTGTTATTCTGTTATTGTGCAGTGTAGCTCATAAGGAAAAAGGAAGCTGATTTTGATGGGTAAAGCATGATAATTTGAACAGATTAATCTAGTACTCGGTCAAATTGGATGGTCAAAGTATTGAGCGAGGGTCTCTTTCTAAGATGTAAAATTTCAATGCCGAGTTATCTAACTTGGCTACTGAAATGTAACTGCCTTCTGGAGGAGTAATAATCCTCAATAAACCCCCAGATAAAATGAAAAGAAAACCTGAAAGAATATCCTGATCAACTGAACCCCTCAAGAATTCAAACCATTCATATTCTCTGAGAAGAAATGCTTTACAAGACGTAAATTAGGATTAGTTACTTCTATTGAAGTATAGTGAGCAATGGTCGTGTTACCGTATAGTAGGAATTACAGATTTATGATTTATTTCCTTTTACTTTTTCCTTTATTTTTTTATCATGATTGTGCGAGATTTGTTTTTCTGTCTTTCCTGTAACCATTTTTGTTACTTTGAGACATATGCTGCTCCACTCAACTCCTTTTCTCACGATCTGCAAGTGTAACGTAAATGACAAGAATTAACTTTGAAGCGACTGCTAAATGTAATGATTTACTTAATTTTTAAGGAGTGGATCTTGGCATGTTTCAGCAATATTATAATACTCAAGGTGCTTTTAATCTTGATGAAAATAGCTGCTTGACAATCTAATCACTAACCTCTTCAGTTAAGTAATTTCATGCTCTTCCTGTTGTTTCCATTTTGCAGATTAAGCGTGAAATTTCAACAATGAAACTAATTAGACACCCAAATGTCATCCGCATGTATGAGGTTAGAATGAAATTGCGGTAGATCTTCATATGCTTGATCTATTACCATTTCTTGTTCCCTTATTGCATAGCCTCATTGATATTCTCCAATGCAAATTCTCTTTATGTTTATATGTTAGCTTTTTGTAGACTTAGATTATCCTTGTGACAATTTTGATACTTAATTTCTATCACTTCATAATTCGCAGTCACAATAATGGTGTCATATTATAGGTGATGGCGAGCAAGACGAAGATATACATTGTTCTTGAATTTGTGACTGGTGGTGAACTTTTTGACAAAATTGTAAGCCCAATATTTCCAAATCATCTTGCATGATTTCACCTGAGCCAAATAAATTGTTTGATTTTCCTATTCTTTCTGAATCAGGCAAGTAAAGGGAGGTTCAAAGAAGATGAAGCAAGAAAGTACTTTCAGCAGCTTATTAATGCTGTGGATTACTGCCATAGTAGAGGGGTGTATCATAGAGACCTAAAGGTGTGAATTTTGTTTCAATTTTCACCTTGTCCAAGTGAAAAATTCAGCTCTTGCATTGCCTTAGAGCTTTAGTTGTGAGACATTAATGTTGTGATGCTACCAAGGAGCAAGGTTAATTGGTTTAAAATATCAATCTTCGAGTTGCTACTGGATGCTAATAGAGTTCTTGAATTTCTTTTCCTAACAACAGCCTGAGAATCTTTTATTGGATGCCAGTGGAGTTCTTAAAGTTTCAGATTTTGGGTTGAGTGCACTACCCCAGCAAGTTCGAGTGAGTATGATGGCTTCTTAACTGAAATAACTTGTGAATTGCATTAATCAGCATCCTATTAGCTGACAGACAGAACCTTGGTGACATTTTTCAAAAAAAAAATTTTGTTCTTAGTGTAATTGATAGCTGTTTGTTTTTGTTTACCATTTAGGATGATGGGTTGCTTCACACGACATGTGGAACGCCAAATTATGTTGCCCCTGAGGTTCTTGGACATTTTATATATAGTTTTATTTCTTTAGTTGCCAACTTTTCAGCATGTTCCCGTGGCATTTTATATATCTTTTACTCTAGGTGATCAACAATAAAGGTTATGATGGAGCTAAAGCAGACTTATGGTCATGCGGTGTCATCCTTTATGTCTTAATGGCTGGATACTTGCCTTTTGAAGATTCCAACCTTATGCAACTGTACAAAAAGGTAGTCTTTTTTCTTTTAGTTATACTCATTTAGCCACCCACACGTACACGTTTACATATTCTGTATTGCATGTGTTTTTGAATAAGGTGAAATAAAAAGATAAGCAATGTGTTGGTGATACGTGACATTGATTCCTAGGATCAGCTTTTTCCTAATCAGGTGATCTTAATTGTCAGTAAGATTTTTTGTTTCAGGAAGTTCTCTTGCTCCATTACTAAATATGTTTAGAAAGGGAATTTTGAATTATTACCTCAGTGCAAATTTAATGGAATATAGCAATACTAGGGGTGTAGTATTAGTGAGGGTCTCAATTATACAACACTGATTAATTTTCCAGAAATTTTTTTAGGAAGAAGAAATTATGGTGCTTTCTGTTCAGATCTTCTTTATACAACCTTAGTTATCATATTGTCCATTTTAATCTACAAAATCTTTCATAAATCAAATTCGATTAATTGAGCAACTGCATAAAATATAAATTAACTTTATTGAATAAATTGGACTTTTTCTCTCTAATTTTTTTAGTGGAAAAGGAAAATAGGGAAATTAAAAGGAGATAGATGATAGAAAATAGGGGGAAAAAAAAACTCCACAGCTACAAACATACCCAAGTATTCCCAGTTTCATGTCATAATTGAGCTGTCAATATTCAAGATATTTTTTTTGGCTCTTTCTAAGGATGTGAATGAATAGTATGAGCATGCCGAATATTTTGGTTATCTGATAGTCTTGACCTTGTGGATATGAGATATTTGATGTTACCAGATTGCTGCTTATCTCTTATTTTATCAAGTCATGTTCTTGATTACTGCATGTCATTGAGGCAAAACTAATATAATTCCCTTGTGGTTTCTAATATTTTGCTTCTGCAGATCCAAAACATCTTACGTTAAATAAATCTAATTGCCTTTCCTGTGTGATTGCAGATAAATAAGGCTGATTTCACCTGTCCTCCGTGGTTCTCTTCAAGCGCAAAGAAATTAATCAAAAGGATTCTTGACCCTGTTCCCGCAACTGTATGTTCAGTGTCACACATAGTTTTAATTGTTCTTTCTTTCGGAAGAATATTTGCGTTCTTTCTTATTGTTAAGTAAGATGATGGAATGAAACAGCGCATAACCATCGCGGAGGTTATTGAAAATGAATGGTTCAAGAAAGGATATAAGCCACCTACTTTTGAACAACCTGATGTTAGTCTTGACGATGTCGACTCTATTTTCAATGAGTCAGGGGTAAGAATTTTGTGTTTGTGTATCATGCATCTTCTTCCTCTAGACACTGCAGGCTGTTGATTGGTTGACAATCCTCTTGGTGAATAGGATCCTGGAAACCTTGTTGTGGAGAGGCGAGACGAAGGACCTGTGAATCCTGTGACTTTGAATGCATTTGAACTCATATCAACATCACAGGGTCTTAACCTGAGTACTCTCTTTGAGAAGCAAATGGTATGTTCTGCACAAATTGTTCTTTTTGGCTGGGACAAAAAGGCTGACCCGACATATCTACGTATTTGTGTGATCTAAGACCTTCCCAATTTATGAAGAGTGTTTGATACTTATGATATATTTAGATCAGCCACTTGGCGCCTGTATGTCATCTAAAAGAACTGGATAACACCTCCGTTATGTTTGTTATTCATTTGATATTTATTTCTCAAGTGATATTTTTGATACATCTGTGTGACATAATTGCTGAGAAGTGTTCAAGAATGGTTACTGTATTGCTATGTTGTCTTCTGATCCATGGTTTGACAAACTGCAATCCTCAGAGGATATGTAGTCATGTCAATCCTCAGTGGATATGTAGTCATACTTTTATGCACCTGACAGCGTTTTTACTTTTGCAAGCAGGGACTTGTCAAGCGGGAAACCAGATTCACCTCCAAACATTCTCCTAATGAGATCTTCTCAAAAATTGAAGAAACTGCAGTCCCTTTGGGTTTTGAAATAAAGAAAAATAAATTCAAGGTGTGATAACGTCTCGTGTTGTGCAAGAGTGGTTGAGATGTAATTTTAATGAAATTGACTATGGTCTTCCTCTTTCCAAATAATTGTCACATCTTTACTGATTAAACTGTACTTCCTTCATGGTAGACTCCTGTTGATTTTGATCGGGAGTTAGCTTAACAAAATTGTCTTTAACTTCAATTTGCATTGTCACTCAAATACTGAATTATTCTCTAATAGAACTGTTATTGTGCTTGTGTGTTAGATGAAGCTTCAAGGCGAAAAAACTGGACGTAAGGGTCATTTATCTGTTGCAACAGAAGTATGGCTTCGGGATTCCTGTCAACATATATTTCTGCTTTGCATTATTTTGTAGTATTTTAAGTCTGATTTTTATGATATCTTCTATCTATTTAGATCTTTGAAGTGGCTCCTTCACTTTACATGGTTGAACTTCGCAAGTCTGGTGGAGATACCCTGGAATTTCACAAGGTATGATATTTATTTACGCGTTGGGTATGTAATTAAATGGATCCAGGTAATGATCATATTTAGAAGGCTCTGTGTTTTATATCCGTTTTACATTAATTATGTGGATCATGGATATTGTGCAGCCAGTGGTTTGATGTGTTAACTTTTCTTAATAGATTTAGAATATAGTATTATCTTAATTAGTAGTGATATCACCTTATCTCATGTTCTTGCAGGTGTACTTTGTTATGATAAGCATACCATTACTTAGGTGCAAAAGGAAAAGGATAATGTTTGTTGTACATCAGTCGCATGTTGGGGAAATTTTAATGATCTTTTGGACCAAAAACTTCATAGAAAAATGTTCATTGCTTAATAATTAACTTCATAACAAGGCAGAGTTAAAATACTATTAAGTTTTAGGTGCTTTATGCTTGATCTGCTGGAAAGTTAATATTTTGTCTGCTTATCCACATTTAGACACGGGAGTGGCAGATGAAAATTAATTAGGTTTATGATGAAGTCCTTATATATGCTATATAGTTTTCATTTGCATATCATTCTGAAATCTCTTTTTGCTGATATTTGGGCCAAATTACAGTTTTACAAGAACCTCTCAACTGGGCTGAGAGATGTCGTCTGGAAAACGATCGAGGAAAAGGACGAAGAAAATAAAACAGAATAAAGTGGTTAGTCTTATACCTCTTTGATTATCTCTCAAGGATACTGTATTTTGGCTTTGAAAACTTGGAATGAATGTATATTGTATCCATTCAAATTGATTGGACTGTAATGTGCTTCAGATGAGTCTCTTGAAGTGCCTTGACATAACTTGAAATTGGGTTTATCTCTTTCTATCAGGTGCTGGCATCTTCATAGTTGTTCAGTGGTTGGACGTTTTATCATTTCATTTGGGTGGTAGTGCTTTGTTGGAACTTGCAGTGAATTATGTGAAGTCGTAATGTTCCTTTAAACTGACTCTTGTGGCCCAGAATTAGACTGGTGTACTTGTGCTTGCATGGTTAAGCTTGGTTGAAACGGGTAAATATTCCTGTGTAACCGTTTGGAAGGTTTTCCATTGATTTAACAATTTGCAAGCATTAACTCCTCACAAAAACGAGAGCATATATTATATGTAATTTACACGAATCGAGCCCTCAACCTGTTCTTCCATATTTCGGTAGATATTGGCTTAGTTAGTACTAAAATACAGGAGGAAGCACTTGCATGTTACGAGAATGGAGCCATCTTTTGTTCTGGACGCACAAACAAATGTGTGAACATATTTTAGAATGGTTTACTGAGGTGAGTGCTGTGTGGTTTTGATGCTGAAACAACACCTGGGATTAATCCTGGAGGAAAACAACGGGGTTAAAATGCTACTCAGGTTTTGTCGGACTGCCATAGGGGTGTGGGTGATACCTATCTGATTTAGCAAACGGTTGTCAACAAGTTCAACTTGTACGGTAATCTTCATTCTCAAGGCAGCCCATCATTCTGTGGCATATGACGGACTTCATTTCGGGTAGACTGCTGTTGTTACCCTATCGCAGGGTTGTTGAAACTTCTTCGATGACATCAATCATATGAATGTACGGTCCATGAAACTCGAATCATATATTGCATCATGACATGTCATCGATGACTTCCTCTGGGTACATATTAAGTATTAAAATTCTGTCCACATGTGCTCTTAACGATTTGGAGTTATCGACTTCAGTGCTTGAGGCTAAAATACCATTAACATTAACGATCTTCTGGAGTTCCTTTTCTTTCCTTACTCTGTCAGAAGAAAACAAGCTGTCCTTAGAAAAATATTCTAGTTTCCGTTTTTTTCAGTGCAAGTGGAAATTTTACTTGCAGGTTCTCAAGTTGGAATGTATAAGTACAGGAATGAAGTATTTTACTACATGTCATCAACAGCTCAGTGTGTGCAACAGGGGACCATAAGTTGATATTTAAATGAGTCTTCTGGTAAGCATACATGATTCTAAGGAAAGAGACAAAACATGGATTAACATTTCCTCTCTAATCTTTGTAATGAAAGTTATATCCCTACTATTCTTCCTATTATATTAACTACTTACAGCTAACAACTTATCCTGAGTTTTTTTACAAAAATCACCAGGAATTCCATAAACAAGAAAATATATTATTATTATCGAAAAAATTCACCTAATTTACATATAAATCATATTAAGTTTATGGACACTCTTACTTTGAAATGGTCAGCTTTTTATTGTTGAATAAAATTCTGTTTCTAAAACACTAGGAGATTTCAAAGAAACTAATCAAAATAGATTATGATTTGCTAAGACAAGAAAAAGCTTAAGTATGGGGATGTTTGATAAATGATTGTATGACTATATTTATATACCCTTATTTAATGTGTTTTGCTTATTATTTAATAGTTTTATAGTATTTTTGCTACTTAATTCACGTCAAGTCTTTGCAAGTGATAATTGCCTTTATGACCAAAAGAAGAAGAATTCACATGAAATCAAGGCATGGAATAAGGATCTAAAGCAAGTGAGGACCCACCAAATCATATATAATGAATGTGTAAGTCTTTGTAAACATGTGGATATTTGAAGAGTATTGTTTTTAGTTGTGTGAAGTTACATGCATGCGTATGTTGATATACATAGCTGTGTACGCTGCCCATATAAGTATCTATGTCTGTGTAAAATCGCAAATTTAGGTATTTTTAGAGATACACAATCATTTACATAATTGTGTACGTTGACTATGTATATCTCAAAAACTTTAGTTTTTACTATAAAAGGACATTAATGGAGGAAAATAAAGAGGAGGCGAGTTTTAGAACTTTTTTTTTTAGTCATAAAACATATAGAGGTGTGACATTTTGATAAGAGGACAAGAAAAACACAAAGATTACGTTATAGGATTCGATAGAGAGCTTCATTCAATCCAAATTACAAGAAGATTCATTAGAGAAAAAAAGGGAGATTTAGGAAATGATTTTTTTGTTTTCTATTTGTTCTTCTGCATATTTAGTTTTGTTTTTTGTGACTAGTAACTAATTTGATTAGTGCCTAGATGGGATAAATCCTAAGTTGTGATAACAATATGATTTGATCATTTATTTTAATGCAATTTTATTAATTGATTTATTGAGATTCATTTATGCATTATATTCTTGTTCTAATGTATCCAAAATATTAGTTCAAGATTTGATTTCATATGATTGAGATTAATAAATCCTTTTGTGTGAATAGATTATCGTAATTGGAAGGAGTTGCATGCAAACCTAGAGATAGGTTGACATAAATCCTCTAGATTAGGGTCAAACCTGATAGTGAAATTCACGAATCAATAATGCAACCTTGGGATTTTAACTATCAAGAAATTTTAGTTAATCAACCGAGAGATTAGTTATTAATAGTCTTAAGAAAGGTGTTAACATAAGATAAGAAATTTCACTATCCAATAATCAATAATTCAATTGCATGAAAAAGGGTTAATAATTAAGAAGTCTTAGGAGGTTCATCACCTAGGTACTATTTGTTTGGTATTGACTTTTCATAGTATTTTCCCCTATTTGAGTCAATATTGTTTTAATCTTAGTTTAATTTGAAATTAAATCCACAATCTGATTCGATGGTTAGATAATACGAAAAGAGTTAATACTAGTACTGACAATCCTCTTGGGATTGATCCATGCTTACCTATGCTAGCTAGAGCTACACCATGTACTTATGGTTTAACATTGATAAACTCTTATAAGCATAAGAATAAGTTAATCAAAAGGTGGCCAGGTATGCTACCTAGCAACATTAAGATAAACCTAGGGAACAAAGGAATGTACTGACTTTGAGGAGTGGAAAGGAGCTGAAAGTTAAAGAGAAAAAGGTTGTTATACAAGAAATGAAGATGAGAAGAAGGAGAAGAAAGAGAAAGAAGAGCCAAGGAAGAAAGTTATCAAAGAGTACCCAAAAAAATTTCATACCTACGATGATTTGAGAAAAACAAAAAGGAAGATAAATTTGGTAAGTTTTTAGATTTTTTTTACACAATTACATCTTAATATATCTTTTATTAAAACTCTATCACAAATTACAAAATATGCCAAGCACTTAAAGGATCTACTTTCTAACATGAAAAGGCCCGAGGAATTGTCAACAATTACTTTAAGTGCTTTATTATATTACAAAATAATCTGCCCAAGAAAACTTAGAAATTTAGGAAGTTTTACAATTGGTTGTAATATTACTATTTTGCTAATTGAAATAGCATTACCAAACTTACAAGCTGGTATTAATTCAATGCCATAAAATATATTTCTGAGATTAGGGATTGAATGAACCTAAACCAACTAGGATGAGCATTTAATTAGTAAATATGTTAATTAACTTAGGGGCATTAAAGAAGATGTTTTGGTTAGGGCAGATAAATCCAACTTTCCTATTGATTTTGTGATCATGGATATGGTGGATGATGTAGAGATTCTTTGATCTTAAGACAACATTTTCCTATGTACTTCTAAAGTTATGATAAATATGTGTGATAGGATATTAATCCCAAGGGTTGAGGATAATGATTAAGATATTATAAATCATAAGACATCCCATTATGACGATGATAATTATTCTTTACATATGTTATTGGCATTAAAGTTTCTTATGTTATATAAGAAATAATCACAAAAGATCAAAAAGAGACTTGTTTTATGCAAGGAGAAGAAGAGGAAATAAATATCCTTATTATACCAGAGTATGAATCTAATAAGCCAATAATTTAGAAATAAGTAAGGAAATAATTGGTAGAGAATTGCTTTTAGGAGGCAACCCAATGATTTGGGTGTTTTTTTTTAATTTCAATTGAGTAGCTTTAGGAAGCTTTAGCATTAGTTTTATTTATTTTTGGTTTGATGATTGATTTTCGCTGCATGTGTTTGAAGAAAAAAAAACAATTTAAAGTTATGGATTCAAGTGTCTTTTAAAGTACTTATTGTTTTTTTTTAGATAAAAAAGAGAGGTTTACACCCGAAAGAAAAAATTACAAGAAAGTAACACGGGGCAAAGTAAACCTAACAGAATCAGCAAACAGCAACGAGGAGAGACCCTCCACAGCAGCAGAAAACCAACGTACCCCAATAGAACCAGTAGTTAAAATTGGTTAACTAATCAGCACAACGATTGCCCTCTCAAAAAACGTGACTGACGTGTACGACCCACTGCCAAAATAACAAATTTTTAATAGCCAACATTAGCGGGTTCACCGTCGCATTATGATCACTATTTAGACCGGCCACGGCATCTGCGAAATCGATACTTAAACTATAGGTAGTTAAACTTGTTGGATCATGATAACCACTGCTAGTTCGTACTTCTGAAAGTATAGGTAAAAAGCCTTTTATTGAAATCAGAGTACAAGTTATCCTAGTTTTCTTCTTATCCCCTCTTTTCTACTTTTTTCTTATTCCTACATCAAATCTTGTGTACATTAAGAAAAATGTACAATTAAATTGTAAATAAGGGAATTAATTTGTTGTGCTTATTAATTTTGTTATAATTAGTTTACGTGTGAACAATTTTGGAAAACCTTTTAACGTTAAAAGAACATTTTTGACATAATTCATTATAAATTGTTTATTTTTATTTAAGCAAATAGTCACATGGATTATTGATTACATTAATTTCAATTTACTTTATTAATTTTGAAAATATTTACTCGATTTGTACAACGATACTTTTTTTTTTAAATTTGGACTAACAATTGAGTTAAAAGTGCATTATTTTATACTTTAGTATTCCACTAAAATAACAATGTAAATAAATTAGTATAAAATAAATCTACTCCGTTGACTTTAAACCAAGTGAAAATGTTAAAGTTAAAGAGTGGTGCTAGTAACTATTTGAAACGGTGACCTAATTGAGAAATTGAGAGTGTTCAAGGCATGGTGTTTACTCTCTTGTTAAAAGGTTAGGTAATTATTCAAGCAAGCTTCCGAATGCTTTGTTGTTAATTTAAAGTCAATTTTTTTTTTCTTCATTCGATATGGGTTATGAAAGTGCTTAACAATCTTTCTCATATTTGTTCACTTCATATGTTCAACTGAATTTTGTAGATTAAGTTAAAGTTTAAAGGATTGTGGGGTTAACTAAATTAATTTATAAATTGATGTAAGAAGCTAAATGCTCAATAATATTATAAAATTTTCACTTGAATGAATAATGTAGAATTTTGATTGATGTGATTACTGATTTGTTAAATTCTTTCTTAGAGTTGCCACTTATTTAAGTTTGAGAGAAATGAAACTGATTTTCTTGAGAACAAGTAAATGCTTATGTGTGGGAGAATTTAATAAATGCTAAGTAGAATATATCTTTAACATGCTTTTGAGAGCATTTTCTTATGTTTAAAAGAGAGATCTTTGGAATTAGATGGAAACACATCATTGAGAAGAAGATTTAAAGCATCTTTAGATAAGAAGAGAGTAAATCTGGAGAGAAAAGAAAGGATTTCCATTAAGAATCAAATGAAGACTTCAAGATTTCAAAATCCATAAGAATGAGCTATTTTATTTTGTGTTTTTTCCTTTATTGCTGTTGGTTTTTTTATCTTAGTGATATGTGTTTAAATTTTGATTCATTTGATATGTTACATTTAGTGACTAATGCCTTAGAAATGCTTAGGATACTCACTTTAGCTCATATTTGATTATAAGTACATTTCAGAAGTAAAGGAACTAACGTGACCCGAAAGCATATTCATTGAAGTCATCTTCTCAATTTCCACACTCTAGTGATTCATGGAGTACAAAGAAGAAGAAGATTACAAGAAGAGGAGACAAGATAGAGTATACAAATGGAGAATGAACATTGTCTCACGGCTACCCCATTTCTTTTAACCTAGTTATTACTATAAGAGAATGGTGTGACAACTGGAATTTTTAGAGAAAAATGATCACCCTTACAGCCATGAGATCACTTAACATGAATGGGAAACAATGAAGAAGAGAAATGCATGCAGGGTACGTTAGTTTTCATGACACATGTCCATTCCACATTTAATCGTTACATTTAAGGTACAAAGAAATGTGTGGTGTGTTGGCTGCACTTGGACAAGTATGGGAGACTTGAAAATTCAAGACACTTGTCCATTATATTTAACCTAGCTATTGAAAGATAAGGAGAAAAAGAGTAGACAACTAGATGAAGGAAAGATGCAGTTGTCAGTTGCTAAGAAAAGGTTGCAGCTAAAGAGTGAAAAAAACATGATGCATGTTGCATGGGACTGCATATATATCACGTGAGTTACTAGCTATCATTCAATGTTTAAATTATAAGAGAAAAAAAGAGATATGGGAGTGTTTCGGCTGAGTAAAAGAATGTGAGTGTGTGAGTGTTGCAAAGAGGTGGTAGAATAAAAACGTGGAAGAGCTGGAATGGGAGGCTGAAGGGAAAACGCAACACTTGTCCATTTTATCTAATTTTAAACCTAGCTGCCTCATGAGTCTTTAAAGGAACTACTGAAGAAATAAAAGGAGATCTATGGGGATGTCCGCTGTAGCAAGGAAAAATAAAGAGAATAAAGGCTGGTGGCGAGTGAAAATCGAGAATGCAAAAACAATGAAGACAACTCCTTCATTTTATCTCCTTTAGTTTGGAAGCAACTGGAGCTGCTGAATGACTCATCTTCTCTTCGGTTAAGCTTCATCTCACATAGTTTTTAAGCTATTTGTTTGTTTATAATAAAGGTGAGAGTGTCGGTTGAAAGAGTAAGAAGGGAGCTGACCCATAACCCTTTTGGTTTTGCAAAGGAAATTGGACAGACCTAGCTGAAAATGTTTTCTCTCATTTCTCTTCGATTTTCTATGAAAACAAAGGTGTTCTTCGCTGAAGCGTGGAGACCCATGGAGAGGATGGAGGGGTAGACGTCCCGATGCCGGTTTACAGAGATATTGATGCCAAATCACGGTTAAGCTATTTCATCTTGATTAATGTTGTTAATCTCTTTTCGGATTGTTATGTTGTTTGTGTCGATTGAATCGGGTTTTTGTACGAATGATCTTAGTATGTTACTTAGATTGTTCTATTATGAACCTATTGCTATAATGTTGAATGTAATCCACAATTGTTATATTTGATGTTTGCTAGTAGCATCTAATGATCTTGTATCGTTAGGAACAACATAATTTAGGTTAAATAACTTGAACATGTGAGGTTACTACTTATATTGATCGTTTTCCATATCGTAATACAGCTACCAAATTAATATAGAGATTGTATCCTAGGTTATTCGGTAGTTAGGTTTAATTAATGATCGTATCTTGATTAAACAAAACTTAAGGAAAAACTGGAATTAATAGAGCATTCTATTAGTCTCAGATCGATAGTCCGAAGAGAGTTGTAAATATTTTAGGATGATAAAATATGCTTGATCGTGTTTAGGCCAACATTGAACCTAGAATCGGACCTTACATAAATTTGACAGTTTAATCATTTTCGATCGCTTGTTTTAATTTGTTTTCGATAGTTTACTTTTGTTTATTTTCTAAATTGCTAAAAATCCAAACTCCCCTCCCCTTTTATATTTCTCTTGCATCAATTAATTTCGTTACAGAAATTAACTAAACATTTCCTGTAGATTCGATCCCAATTCACTATAATTATAAATTTTAGTGTGCAGAGTCAGGTAAATTTTGCAGTGCACTCGACACATACTGTAACTTAGTATGAACTAATTTATGATAGATCTAGAAGTGATGAACTCTAAAAATAATTCTTTATTGATTCTTTAATATAATGAAATATCCAAGTTTATTGTGAATTATTCACGATTATTCTGTATGCTTGAATTAAAAAATGCTAGCATATTGATTCAATTAATGCTAGCATGTTGATTCAATCTTATATATGTATGTAAGTATGTATTGAGAAATTATATGTATGAATAGATCATGGTATTAATAATAAGAGCTGCACGGAATCTTAAAGATAAGAACACGTATATCTTTGGGTCTAGAGTCAAATTTATAAGGGAATTCATAGAACGAGTTAATACATTCTTAGATTTTTTTATTAAAAAGAGAATTTCAATCAATTGATTTAAGGATAGAAGTTGTACATTTTGAGAAAAAATTATGATTATAAATTTATAATTTTTGTTGATCTAAGAAACTAGGATTAATTATTGAATTAAGATAAATTTAAGCATTGAATGATTCTACATTTGGAACTTGTTTATGAATTGATTGTTTTATTTTTACTCATTCCTTTGGTTTGCTATTTTAGATTAGTAATTTTAGTTCGTTAATCATTCTTTTTAAGTCAATCATCAAATTTATTAGATTAGATAATAGAAAGACAATATATACTAGTAATCTTTCTGAGATTGACACTTATTATGAGAATATAAGTGTATCAGTGACGAAGTCAGAAGTTTATAATAGGAGGGTCCAAATATTTAATTTTTTAAAATTTTGAGAGGCCCACTACACTACTAGCCCTCAAATTACTTCATCCTCATTTATGTATATATATATAATATTTAATTTTTTAAAATTTTGAAAGATCTAGTATATCATTGAACCCTATATAGCTACGTCCATGGTGCACTTACTTAAAAATCTTTAGTATTGTTTTAAAAAATACATAATCAATTTTCAATGATTATGTAATCACCTCCAAGTAGGGGGTGCTTCTCTAGGGACCTATTCTTAGAGAAGGAACCTATTCCCCTTTCATTCAAGCCATTCGTTAACTTCTTTACCCGGTTCCCTAACAAAAAAAGAGGTGACGTCATTTGTCAGAATAAAAGTTGACTTTTGACCAAAAATGTTACGCGCCATATACGCAGGAGATAATCGATACTCGCCATATGAGACAAGAACCAGCTCGTGTACGTTCTTTGTCCTGAAAAATAATGAAACTAGACACTTCACAGTCAACTCTTATTTCCGAGGGAGCCAAAAATGCGAGAAGAAGACATTAGCTCTGGAGGGACCATGCATCCTAATCCTGCTGCCAGGTACCTAATTCCGCCTGTTACTACCCACACTCACTCGCTAGCCCCAAATAGGGATTCGTGGTCTTTCAACTCTCTACAGTTTTTGGGGTTTAGGGTTCGTTTGTTTTTAGTGTTTCGTACAAGCAATGAGGAATATGAAAATTTTAAGAGGGTGGGATTTTTTTCAAACCAACCAACAGTTTTGACTTTGATATAGCTAACGGACTTTGATTTCTCATCGTTTTCCTTCCTCTGTTGCAGTTTGCGAGTAAATTACTGCTGTAGGGTGTTTATATTCTCTATCCGTGTTGGAATAATTACCATTTTGGGATAATTGTGGGATGATTGAGTTTTTCCCAGGGATAACACTCATCCTGACTTATTGCTGGATTTGTTAAACAGCCCTACCGTGACATTCTTGCTTATTTGTTTAAGAAATTATCTTTTAGAATCAGCCAATTGTTAATAACTCAGTTATACTACTCCTATAACAATCTGGCTGGTTATATTGTGGCTTGGCTTATATTTAAATCTAATGTTTTTATTATAACATGTAATTTCTCGTGGTTCCTTCTTTTTTTTTGGGAACATGTTGATATTTGTACTTATTGTACGGCGAGATTTAACTGCTCTCCTTCACAGCATCATAGTAGTGCTTAACGAGTTTTCCCCTTTATTTAGTTTTGCTGGGGCGTCCTCATCTACTATTCCATCAAAGTTTGGTGGTGTGGAGAGATTTAATAATGCTCATAATTCAAAAACAGCATCTCTGTCTTGTGTTGGGTCACAGCTACCGTGGACCTCGTTGAGCACCAATGCCGGTGGCTCTGCTTTTGGATCATCAAGACCTTCATGCAGACCATGGGATCAAGGTGACCTATTGAGGCGGTTGGCTACATTCAAGCCATCGTATTGGATTGGAAAGCCTAAGGTTTTAAATTGAAACATACTCTTATGATTATGTCTTCCTTTCTTCAGGAGGTCAATGCTCTCTGAATTGCACTAGCACTTAATTTTTGTTAGTCAATGCTAGGCTGTCATAAAAAGGCTATACCTTGTCTTTTCCCTCCTGAAGTATTCATTAAGAGCTCTCTCTTTCTTTCTCCCCCAATTTCTAAAGGCTAAGTAAATGCGTGTCACTTTAGAAAAACTGAACACACTTAATTTTGTCCAGTTTCCTTCATGTAGTTTGAAAAGGATTAGTGAGCTATCCCATAAATGAAGTTTTTGATCAAGAAAGTTTTTGCATAACTGGGTAGGAAATGAGATGCATTTCCAGTTATAAAAGAAAATAGTTGGGGAGTCGACAGTTTGGTATATCTAGCTGTATCCATATTGGCTATTGATATTTTTTTCCCGTTCCTTTTTAAGTAGTTTGAAACTGGATCAGTGGGGTATCCCACGAATTGTTTTGCACAACTGGGAAGGAAAAGATGTGCGTTTTGAGTAATCATGTGGTTTTATCTGTATTGTGTACTGATAGAATTTTGTCCAGTTTCTTTTCAAAGTAGTTTGAAACTGGATTAGTGGGGCTATCCCATATATAAAGTTTGCGATCAATTGATTTTTGCATAACTGGGCAGGCAATGAGATAAATTTTGAGTAATAAAAGAAAATAATCTAGAAAATCTACAAATTTGGTACACATGATCTTATTTGTATTAGCTATTGATAGAGTTTTATCTTTGCTCAGGAGAATGGTTTTAGGAAAGTTCTTTTACCATCATTATTTTCAATCATCTAGGATGGAGAACAGCATCAGTATCTTCAACTTATAATGTAACTTTAGCGAGAAAACTTACACAATTCCTAGTGAAAATAATTGAATGCTTGTTTGCTTAAAAAAACAAAAAACAGAATATAAGTTCAAACTTCAAACTTACTCTTGTATAATTCTGCTTGCTTGTTTTTTGCCATTAAGTCGGGCAATTTCATGGATACTTTTTCCAATTCCTTGCAGGCTGCAAGCTCCTTGGCTTGTGCTCAAAGAGGTTGGGTGAGCACTGATGTTGATAAAATTTTATGTGAATCTTGTGATGCATGCCTGAGTTTCATATTGTCATCGTCATGGACCACTGCAGAAGGTTTGCCATGGAGACTTTGCCTCTTCAAATTTTTTTCTTCCCTTATTATTGGGCATTTAGGGACACTTGACACATTCTACCCTTGATAAAAGATGTTTTTTATCAGTGGAAATTCTATTCTTTTGGAGCATTAAGTAGGTCGGATTTATGTTTTGAAGAGATGGATAACTTATCAACCCACCTTTCTCTTTTGGATAAATTATCAAAGTGATAACCCCCTTTCTTCATTTTGTCTTATTTATGATAGAGTAAGATCTTATGATATCGATGTAAGGATTAAGCCAGGGCAATAAATGCCTACTAGTACTGGTTGTTCTCAAAAAAAGAAAGAAAAACTGTGAGAAAAATGTGGTTTGCATCTGTATGTTGAAATCACAATACTGAACATTTTGCATATAAGATTTACTTATAACTTACCTGACTCTTTAGGCTTGTGGTCAATATCATGGAGTTAAAAGTACAAAATAACAATTGAGATGCCGTTTTTTACCAACCACTTATATCTTACTGGGTTTATAAATTCTTTCCTGGAATTATGTAATACAATTTGTTTGTGGCCATGCTTTATATTTTTTCCGTTTTGTACTATCCAGAGCAGGATATGCATTTTGCTTAATTTTCCAAGTTAACGGGATGATATTGTTTATTTTATTACAGCTTTGATGTATGCATGCTGTTCTTTCCTTTTGCAGCTGATATGTGTTTGATTGTCCAAAACTGATTATGCCTGTCATCTTTCAGTATTTAGGGGTTTATAATGGTTGTCACCTTTGTTTTGCCAATTTTTGGGCTTTAGTTGAAAATGTTGGTGAAGCCTTTGCGAAGCAACTGGATGTTGGCCATAAAGCGAGCTGTCCTTGGAGGGGAAATAGCTGCCCTGAAAGCTTGGTGCAGTTCCCTCCAACTCCTCAATCTGCCTTAATTGCAGGATTCAAAGATAGATTTGATGGGCTCCTGCAATTTCAATTTCTTCCTATTATTGCTGCATCTGCAATTGAGCAGATGCGGGCCTCTCAAGGGAAGCAGATTGATCGCTTTCTCTCCCAGTTGCCGAATTTTGCTGGTGTAGAAGGAGTTAAGTCAGACAGTCTACCAGAATTTGAAGCTTCTCGAGATTTGGCCCTCTGTTTATATTCTCATGTAAGATAAAATTATGCCCCTTTCCCATCTGGAATCTGCTGGTTGATTCATTTACATAGTGTTTTTCTGCCTTTTAGTTTCAATTTGACTGTTTAGTTCATCTACCAGGCCCAAAGGCTTATAAGCCTTTGTGGATGGGAACCAAGATGGCTTCCAAATATTCAAGACTGTGAAGAACATTCTGCTCACTCGGCAAGAAATGGGTGTTCCTTTGGCCCTGCCCAGGCCCAGGTCTGTATTTCACATGAGCCGGTACCAAGCACAAAAGCTCACTCATCTTCAGGTAAAAAGGAAACTGAAAAGAAGAAAATGCTGGATGTAGATTCTAGATGTGACTTCAGATCACCCTTACTGGACTGTAGCTTGTGTGGTGCTACCGTCAGAGTATTAGCATTCTCAACTGTTCATCGACCTAGTCGATTTACTTCCAACAGCATAGATATTGCTGATCTTAGCAAAAAGATGGGATTGACACGTGGAGGAAGTGCAGCCAGTGGTGTCAGTGGTTGGGTTGCTGCTGACGATGCAGAGAAAGAGCTGATCGAAGACCGGGATGAAGTGGCAACAACAGATGAAGGGAAATTGCTGCAAAATACAGAAGTTGATCTGAATCTTACAATGGCAGGAGGTTTATCGTCTACTCAGGCAGATAGGACAGTAATGCCTGAAAACAGTCATAATGCAGACATGGGAAGGGATTTGATGATTGGCCAACCTTCTGGCAGTGAGGTTGGTGATCGTGTAATGTCATATGAATCAAGAGTACCTAGTTCTCGTAAACGGAGCTTTGAAATAGGTGGGAGCTCATATGATAAGCTGAACTTGATGATACAGCCGGCTGATAGTGTTGAAGGAACTGTAATTGATCGTGATGGTGATGAAGCTACAAATGGAAGACAGTTTTCTGCCGGGCCTTCAAAACGTGCTCGAGAAAGGGATTTCTTTGAAACCTACTGTTCTCCATATCAAAGGGACTCATCTGGTGCTGGTCCTAGTCATTCAGTGGGTCTTGAGATATATGAAGATGGAAACAGAATTACTTCGTTGCATCAAGGAATTGATCAAGTTGTAGAAATTCCATATGCTAGAGATTCAACACGTGCTTCATCAGTTATTGCAATGGATACAATCTGTCATGATGCAGATGATGACTCCATGGAAAGTGTTGAGAACTACCCAGTGGATGTTGATGATGCTCATTTTCCATCTTCCAGTACGTATGGCAATCTGGACGTGAATGAGACATCAGAACTCAATTATAGCAATCAGGCCCAGCAAAGTATCTGTTTCCAGCCTGCTGCTGATGCAGCCCCTAGTGAAATGGGTGTCAGTAGTTCAAATGATGCTGAAGAAAATTTTAATACTGAAACAATTGCGGCCTATGCTAAGGATGGGTTTAGTTTCGGCATTAGTGGGGGGAGTGTTGGTATGTGTGCTAGTCATGAAGCTGAAATTCATGGTGCTGATGTTTCTGTTTATAGAGCCGACAGTGTAATTGGTGATGTCGAGCCTAGAGTAGAAGATGCTGAAAATCAAGGTCAGACTGGTGAATCTGCTCCTGATCCTGGTTTAATGGATGAGATTGTCCCTGATGAAGTAATCAGGGAAGATCTTCATGGTGATAACCAGGAGATGCTATCACGATCCATGGCAAGGGCAGATAGTGGTTCAAAGATAGGTGGTTTGGTAAAGGCTGAATCTGTTGAAAGTGGTGAAAAGCCAAGTCAAAGCTGCAAGATAAACCTAGATACTGATGCTCGTCCATCTCATTCTTGCAATGCAAACATTTATTCAGGCTGTGAAACAACTGATAAGGAAGTCACAAGGGCTGGAAAATCGTCATCCACAAACAATTGCCTGTGTGCAGAATCAGATTATGTGATTACTAATAATATAGGTATTGAAACCCAGGTCCATAATGCAGTATCATTATCTCGTTATTTCCGGGATGTTAATCGTGCATAGAATGAATGAAGGGCAATGTTAAGATTTGTTCTACTTGTTGAGCATTGTACTGTGATGTGGGAATCCAGCCATGTATCTATCATCATACTTCTAGTTTCTTTCTGAAAAACATGCCTTTGCATGGTATTTGATTAATCCTACCTTTTGACATAGTAGACTGCTTTGATATGAACCAAATTAAACTAGTCATTTGTCTTGAAACTTATTTGATCGTTCATCATTTGTGTTATTGCTAAAATTCATATATGGCAAGATGTAAGGTTGTTAGTAGATATGAGATTATGATTGCAGTTTAGTGGTGACTCGCATTGATCATGTTTCATTTTACCTTTTGGCAGAATATTGTGGTCTGCTTTCGGTGCTGGAAGCGGTTTAAATATTATGTTATCATGTATATTTCAAGTTTGTATGTAGTGGTTTTGTAAACAATACTAGACGCGGATATGTTCAGTGGAAGTATTTGTTTGAGAAATAATATGGAGTTATGCTCCTCAATTTTGTATTTTCTTTTCTGCTGGCTATCTTGGTTAATGCATCCTATGTGTTGCGCAGGGCCTCCAGAGGGTGAAAGCAATTATGAAGAAAGTATGGAGTTTGATCCTATTGTTTATCACAATCAGTTCTGCCCATGGGTCAATGGAAATGTAGCTGCTGCTGGTTCTAGCAGCCGTGGGTCTGGCGGCAATGCTGATGGTGATGCGGTCTGTGGGTGGCAGCTGACATTGGATGCACTGGATATATTACGAACTATGGGACTAATTCCAGTTCAGACAGTTCAATCTGAGTCAGCAGCTTCCTTGTACAAGGTTAGGGTCCTGAAAGTGGTGTCTTATTTTAAATTTTGGTTGTCCAGTTGGAGGGATCTTTTTGGTAGAATCTTCTGTGCTGTGTTTTCTCATACTGCTTTGTTGTCCATGTTATAGACAATACTAAATTCAATCTGTGATACAGGCTTCTTCCCTATAGATTAATAGGAAAACTCTTGCTTCTTGAGGTTTATCAATTTGCTATTAAAAATTGTTAAGTCTTTAATTTTTTTTCGAAAATTAACAGATTTCATTATATAAATATATATACAGTCTAGAGTACAAAAAGTCTAGAATTATCCAAAAGATCTAGGTTACAGAGAGTTACGGTTCCTAGTAACCGTCTACACCTTGAAACCAAAGGGACACTTGTGAGACCACTTAATCCACTATTACTCCAATCCCCATCTGCTCTTCATGCTGCTTGTCAAATTTGTAGCTATTCCTCTTGCTAACATGGCTGATCTGCAGTGGAGGAAAATGTCCTGAAAAACCAACTCACTGCTTCTACTTGTTTGAAAACTTTGCAATTACGCTCTTTGCATATGTAGGACACCAAGGCTGCCCAATTTAACTTGATTGCTTTGAGATTAGCTGCATTATGTACTTTAAGTTCCCCCAGCCAAGTAATAGTTTCACTCCAAGAATCCATTGGTCTGTCCATGTTGAGAATAAGGTGCATCTACCCGAACTTGTCTGATAAACCTGTATCTAATCATCAGGTGTTCCAGATTCTCCAATTCAGTATTACATAACTCACTGTTCAAAGTGTTAATGGGGAACTTGATCTTAATTTTGTGTCAGTTGTGGGAATATTATTGGAGTATTTGTCTCTTGTCTTTGGTGCTTCTTTAGTATTCAGTTAAATGTATCTAGATATCTTTCCCTTCGAGTGCAGAACTTAACAAGATGAAAAATGGCTCAGTAATTAAAATGCATGACTGTTTTCCACAAATGCTTGTTTGCATTTTCTTTTGATTTATTTTTGATATTTTTCAGAAATCTTATCCAAGTTTCTGTATTTTCTCTCTCTCTATGTTGACTGAAGTTTATATTGTTGTGGATTATTACAGGATGATCATCAAATTCCTGGGAAAAAGCTCATTCAGCAGCATTCTATTAGCAGAAGCCCCGGGCAGCATTGAGATTTATTCTGAATAACTAGGGTACTTGTAATTTTGGAGTGATAGATAATGTGCAACTTCAATGGATATTACATTTTGTTATTAGGATCTTGCAATTTCAAGTCATGGTAGATGGAAGCGCATTGATTTTTTCGTACCTGAAAAGTAGATGAGTTCAACTTCAATTTAGTATTATTCATTGCTCCATATGGTCATACATATTCTGATGACATTAGCCACTAGGATGATGCACGTTAATTTTTGTTACAGGAGCTAACTTTTGTGCAAAAATTTCTTCCTGAGTAGCCCTTCTTGTGCAGTCTACACAGCGCTGACATCTAGAATGCATGAAATGCTTAGAAGGATTATTAATACGGTAGTATGCTAGCACAAACCCAATCCAACTGACATCCTTATTGCTTTCTTTGCTGTCTTCTACTGTGAGGCTAATGAGGATTGCTGTCCACCTATTGAGCCTATTATTCTCTTTTAGCTTCACCAGACGGAAGTATCTCATCAGTCATTAGCTTCATCCAGGTTGCATGCCAAGATGCCTGCAATTCTTGCTCAGCGAAGGGACAAGGTGGCACGAGCTGCTATAGCTATGCTGCTAGTGACATGTTCAGATGCATTTACAGATTCACCATTTCTTGGTTGATCTTTTCTTATGCTCTTACCTTCTTATATTAACATCCTTTAGTTCTCAACATCCATTTAATGAATGTTTATTTACAGCCTATTCTTCGATGCACCTTGGATGACCCTTTCTTTTTCAGTTATTCATCTGTAGTTCAATATAATATGGGTTCCAATCAATAAGGAAATTATAATCAGAGTCATACTTCAGCATGTCATTTACACAGCAAAAATGTAATCATACTTCTGCCTGTCATTTAGACCAACTTCATTTTCGCGATCAGTCTACTTGTTTAAATGCCCAGTTTCGTGAATTAATTTGTAAGGAGTAGGTGGAAATGGTTCTTTATGGGATATTCTTGTGCCACTTATCTGACCAACATCCCCACCTCTCAGTCCAGTTTTCCTACAATTGCATATGTTTAATCTATACATTTCTTATTCACCCATAAAATACCCGTGCAAATTCTGGAAATTTTGGTACACTGTAGACTGCAATAAGTAACTCGATCCTATGCTATTTATGCTTTGTGTCAATATGAGAATTAACTTGGAAGTTGCTTTTGCCATCAATATCTGCTAGTGGTGAAAGTTTTGAAGGCCAAAGAGCGCTTATGTAATTTTCGATTCTTTCTTTAGGATACTATTTATGATCAAGTATCGTGATATACTAGTTTGTGCCGGTCATATGTTTCATTTTCCTTCACTCCGTTCAATTGGCCATTCATATCAACTTTGTATTGAGGTTTCAATCTTTTGCACTTTTGTTCTCACGTCAAAGTGGGTTATTACAGTGCTACTGCTGCTGTTGGCTGCAAAAGCCTACATAGAACCAGTAACAACAATGGAACCATGCTCTTCCACACGTCCTCTCTGCAGTCTCCAACGATTACCTCGTGTTTGGTTCTCAAACCAAATAGGATGGTGGATGCTCGTGTACCCCATTGGGCTCGATGATCTTTAGGTGGCCGCGGGGTTATTTTGAATAGGAATGAAGCAGCTCTTGAATTCTTTTTGTAAGCAGAAACCATAGTTTTGTTAGATCCGTGTTCTAACGTTCCCCCTTCCTGTCTTTTTCGTTTCTAGAAGATTGCTAGACGTTCCATGAAACTCCCAACTCGAGATTTTTTAAAATACAGTTACTTATTTAGTGACAATTACAACATGTTGCATTGGTAAGTGGGTGGTTGGGGAATATCATTTAAAAAAAAAAACCGCAATAATCCATGCAATCTATTGTCAGCCAATCAAATTTAGCTTATATGCTGACATGTCATTACTATATACTAATAAGTCTGATGGGATAACATTCTCTCCATCTTCAGCCTTCAACAACTATGTCAGCTACAGGAACTAGAGCACTACACTCATCCATGTGCTTCTTCTCTTCCCAGGAACCAACTCGTCCACCCTCGAGTTCCCAGCATTCAACTGCATATTTATCTGTCAAACCCAAAAGCGTCCTTCATGACCATCCTCTCTACACGCCTGCCCACAAAAACATTTCCTTTCAAATCAAGGAAAAGATCCTCTGCCTTGAACTAATGGGTGTGGACTCTGGCAAAGCACTGTCCCAAAATCCCTCTCTCCACACTGCTTCTCTGGACTCTATCCATTCCATTATTTGCTTTCTCCAATCCAAAGGTATCCACCAAAACGACTTGCCTAGAATCTTTGGCATGTGTCCTACAATTCTAACTTCCAACGTCAGAACTGATCTCAAACCAGTTTTCGATTTTCTCTCCCAGGATCTTAAAGTCCCGGAAAAAAAGTTTAGGAAAGTCATCAAGAAGTGCCCGAGGTTGTTGATTTGTAGTGTGAGAGACCAGCTTAAACCCTGCTTGTTTTATCTCCAAAGGCTTGGGTTTACAGATTTAGATGCATTGGCTTATCAGGACTCGGTTTTGTTGGTTTCTAACGTGGAGAACACCTTGATTCCTAAGTTGAAGTTCTTGGAAAGTGTGGGGTTTGCGAGGGAAGAGGCAACCGATATGGTTTTGAGGTGCCCTTCATTGCTTACTTTCAGTATTGAGAACAATTACAAGCCGAAGTTGGATTATTTTGTGAAGGAGATGGATGGGAAGATGGAGGACTTGAGGGAGTTCCCACAGTACTTCGCTTTCAGTCTAGAGAAGAGGATTAAGCCAAGGCATATGGAGGTTGTAGAAAGTCAGACTGAATTGCCTTTGCCAGTAATGCTTAAAAGTACAGATGAAGAGTTCAGAAAATTGATAAGGCAACTGGATGGGTAGGTTCAAGTGGTTGTTGATTCCAGTATGTTTTCCATATGCAACCAAAGTTGAGTGTAAAAGTGAGGACTCAAATACAATATCTCTTGGTGGTGGAAGACGAAGCACTTGACAAAGAAACACCTCAAGTGTCTTTGCCTTTTTCTGTCCGTCGTTGTAAATTCTAATAAATTGATGAATGGATGATACTGTGGTGCGTAGAAATAGAATCCTTGATGGACTTGCCCTTGTAGGCTTCTCAGCTCCATGACTTCAACAACCGTCGGTAAAGTAAAGGAAGCTTGTCATCTTCTAGAAAAGTACTTAGAAGTTTGTAGTTAATAATTAGTTTCTTTTTTTCACATCCTGAACGTGTTACAGTTAATAGATTTAGTGATAAGTATTTAAAGATTTTTTTATCTTGTATATCTTGAAATGTATATAATAAAGTAAAATTATAATAAGGTTATAATTATGAAATTAACATTACATCTATTTATTACCTTTAAATTATTATTAATTATTATTCTATTAAGATTGGACATTAATAAAATATAAAAATTAATACACGTTATATTTTTTCTTATAAAGTAGCTGATCTCATAGGTTAAAGTATAAAGATATTTAAACAAACGTATGAGTGCTTGTTAGAGAACAAATTCATTTAATTGACCTAATATGAGAAATTCATTTGTAACATTACTTGTATGTCTATAGAAGTTATTATTGTAATAATTGTATTAAGTGATCTTTTAACTTAAGGTTCTCAAAGTTATCTTATATAGAGATTGCTATGTTTTGATACTACTTATGATCTATCTAATCATAGATCGTTAAATCGGTAGTCACATGTAGCATAAATTATATAGAGGTAGTTGAATGATTAAGATATAATTTATCACTCTAAAGTAATTAAGAAAAATGTTATGTTGTTCTCGATTAATATTGATATGGAAAATCCTTGGTCAAAGTAGAATAACGTTTTATAAATCATTTACAAATATCATTAATTGAATAAGTAGCAAATGACGGAGAACTAATATGGTTGCACTCAAAATAAAATAAAAATTAATTTCATGCTCCATGTCTAATCGAAACATTATATGATGAAAGGATTGAATTATACAGAAAAAATCATGCACGAAAAGGTTAGTTAAAACTACTTTAATATTTTTAAATATTTAGGTAAGCATGATCTGTTGGTAAACACTAATCTCAATGTATAATTCTAAATTGCTTAATTGGAGAATTAAAGATAAATTAAAAAGAGTTTTAATTTACCTAATTCTAATTATGAATTAGAATTAAAATTTGTAATTATTGTCAACATATTTTGAAACCTAATGGATCTCACATAAAGAAGGAATTAAAGAGAGTAAAGATATTTTAATCAAGTTAGACTTGACTGTAAAGTTTGAGAAACTTTATGATTAAATATGAGATATTTAATAAATAAAGATTAATATGAGATATTAGATTTTATTTGGAAATAATTGATATTTTATTAGGATTATTTGTAATGCTAATTAAATTTTAATTTTAACTGAAATAAAAATTTAATCTCAAGTAAATTACTAAAGTGTCCAAATTTTATTATAAATAGATTTAAGCTCTAATGAAGGTAGCACTTTTTGCTTAACCTTCTTTGTAAGAGTTACAGAGTTTTTTTAACATGTTCTGTGGATACCATTAAAGACCGAACACTTGTGTAACTATAGTGGTTGAGATGGATCAATTTCGAAAATGGTTTAAGAGATACGGCAAAAACATAGTGAAATTTCGGAATAAAGTACGAGACTAGGGTATCCACCGGCGGATCCAGTGATTAATCTCCTCACTGGTTTGTAGGCACCTCACAGGGTGGGACAGCTGACCCAAGAATTTAAGGCTGCTCCATACCCAAAGCCAAGGATCGAAAAGACTCATACTTTATTATGACTTACGCGTTAATCATTTTATAGAGTTAAAATGATTTTGATTTTCGAGAAATCCAAAAAACGAATTATTTTTATAATTCTTCCAATAAGGTCGAAATCAAATACCATTCCAATTTTCCAACTCGTCTATCATTAGAACCATCCATACTGCGAAGACTCGTAATTTGGGACTTAACCACGAATGCTTGATATCATGCGGGTGCTTCGTGTCCCACTCTATCTTGGCCTATTAAAGTCAGCTATTCCGTAGCTTTGCATGTTAGTATGTAGTGGGAGTCTTATTACGTACTCCGGATTTACATGAAAGGATCAGAAACGAAAGTAATGCGGAATACCTAGATTTCAGTTCCATCTCTGATTCCGATATCGATTCCAAGCTCTAAACGTCTCCGAATCTCCCGGGGCCTTTAGTGGAAAGTGCTCACGGGCTCACGGGCAAGGCCTTTCTACAGTTTCCTCAAATCCTAAGCCTCCTTAACGGGTCAAGAATCCTTATGCTCGTGATCAGCTTCTTTTTGAGTAACTGCAGGAGACCTTACCTTATATAGCTTCCATATCGGGCTTCCCTATCACAAGGTCGATATGGACCCGGTCCACACTAATCGGGACCCATTTTTTACCCGGACTTTGACCCATTAATCTAGATCATTTATTGGGCCACTTTAATATCTTTATCTGGATCAAATGGCGTCACTTAACCGATAATT
>JAOTBA010000002.1:25294473-25321048 GCA_025629845.1 Erythroxylum squamatum | reverse complement strand
TTCGAGTATGTTAGATGATGCCATGTGTTAGTTAGATTGCCATGTGTATATCGGATTTGTTTACTCCAACATACCATTATCATAAGGTATGTACTTGGATGTCCTCAGGGTATTCGGGTATTTGCTTTATGGTAGTGGGATGTTGCATAATTGGTTTGTAATTGCGATTAAAATGTGAATTGTGGATTATTTGCGTTAAAAATTTATTTGGAGACTATTAGTATTATTTCAAAATTTTTGGTGAATTTTAGGAAATTTCTGAAAATTTGGGGTATTTTTGGATTAGGAAAAATAAAAGACAAATAGAAGAGTGACAATTGTATTAGAAATTAATTGACAAATGGACAAATTATGGAGTGACAAATGGACTTATAGCTATGAGACAAATGGTAGCTTATCTAGTTGACAAATGGAAGACATGCAATGGAGACATGTGTTAAAGCACTAATGAAACACCTAAGCATTAAAAATAAAAATAAATAATGTTTCTGCAGGTCTTTCTCTTTGGTTTCACCGAAACCATCTTCCTTCTTATTTCCACTCTCCATTTCTGGAATTTTTCTGAAGTATAAACCAAGTAAGTAATGCTTTAAGTTTTATGATAGTATAAATGATTTCTGTTGAGGTTTTAATGTTTGTAACTGAATGCATGCATGAATGATGTATATTTTCGTGCTTGGAGAGTGCTGCATATGTAAATAGTGTTGATGCATGCGTGGGTGGTGAAAAAAGAAGCAAATATGGTGATTGATTAACAAGATGAAGGATTATAGTCATTGGAATATGATATATGCAGTATTTTACTAAACATACATCTGTATTTAAGGCATAACTTGATCTGTGAATATCCAAATTGGATGGAGTTTGATTTATAGTAAACTAGAGACATAGAACTACATTTTTCATGAAGAATTGAATTCATAATATGCCTTTAAGAGTCTAGAAATTTGGCTTGAAGTTGAAATTGGTGTTCTGTCAAGGTATGAAAACAGTCTGCAGATTTTTTATTATAACTTAAATGATACTGAACCAAAATGCATGAAGTTGATGTCATTGAACACTTAAGATATTGTGGAACATTTGTTTAGTAGAAGGTATTGCCTAAATATCTCATTGTCTAGGTCAAAATGGTCATACAAATCTGACCCGAAATCTACTTAAGATAAAATCTGGAAAATTGATAGGTTTGTGATTGATTTTATGAAGATGATTACAGTTTGATGATTTTATGAAAAAAAATTGGTTTTGAATGAATATGGAATGGTGATGGGTTTGTGCTAAAGTGATATAGAAAAATTGAAATGAATTTGGTGTAAAAATGGAAGTGAGTTTCGGATGAAAGAAGAAAGTCACGATCGCGACCTGAGAGGCTATTAAAAGGTGATTATTTTTATTGAACATGCTTTAGTATTTTGATGATATCTTGATTTATAGATGTCCAAATGAGGTGATTCGTAGTTCAAATTAAAGTAGAGACATGTGTCTACAACTTTCTTGAAGAAGTTGAATTTTAATTCTGTTTCTAAGATTTTTAAAATCTGGTTTGAAATTGAGTCTTGATTGAGGTTGTAGTACTAATTGAGACAGAAATTATTTCCTGAGGTTATCAAAGAAACTGAATTGATGTAGGGTGACTCAGACAATGGTGTCTTCACAAAAGTTGTAGTTCATTCTCTTAGCTTTCAACTGATATTAAGTTTGTAATTTTTGGATATCGAAGCTGAAAGATATGAGTTGTACAATTCGAGGGTATGACCATGAACTAGCCAAAAGTTCAAATATACACAGTCTGTGGTATTATGAGCATAACTCATAGAATACTGAATCAAATTGGATGATATTGGAGTCATTAGAAACTTAAGACATGGGTGAACAATTTTCCAGAAGCAAGTGTTGCCACCCGAAAGTATATTGTTAGAAAAATATGAATAGATCAATTGGGTTATGAAATTAGTTTCACATTGTTTTATGATGGTCCAAACCCTAAGTACAATTATTAATGAGGGTTTTGATATATGAATGATATGGTAATAAGAATTCGATAAGATACCCGGGATTGTCATTGAACATGCATTGTGCATTTTTGATATACATAGATGTGCATAAAGGCATTCTTATACATTTGTGCAAAATTGTGACATGTGTAAATGTGTTTTGTATGATATAGAGGAGCACATTGGATGCCAGTCAGACATTGTCGGACCATCCAGGCAACAACATATTGGAGCGTACTGTAACTAACCTAAGATGGTCTCACCTTGATTTGTTTTGTTTATTACTGAATTGAATTTGATATTGATGAATGTGTACTGAATTGTATATTGAATTCCAGACAATAATTGTCCGAGGCATTTGGTTCATGTGAATATCATTGGAAGTGCTACTTGTATGTGAATGAGAATGACTAATTGAATTTGATATGTACTGATTATGTTTTGAATTCCAAACATGAATTGTCTGAGAAGTTTAATATTTGGGTTTATATTGGGAGTGTTATGAATTGATGTGAAACTTTGTATGATATTTGAATTCTCAACGAAAGTTGAATGCCGGACTTAGGTCCGATGATTATGAGATTCTGACTATGAATCATTTGTGATTGTTATACATGGTAAATTTTTTAATTTATGCATTTCATAAAATGCATACTTAGATAAAGGCGTTGTGACTAGAGTAGCCAGTTTGATAGAGCTTTGAGCTCGATTTTCTGCACGTAGAGCTTTGCTCCGTGATTTCTGTCTGTACGTAGAGCTTTGCTTCATGATATATATTTCTGACTGAGCCCAATGGGCCAATATTTGTATCCGTATGTGAAAGGAACTCGGTCACTACAACAATAACAAATGTGGAGTCTCATATGCATTTGTATTGATATGTATATGTTCGGATTCACAATGATATCATGATTTGCCATGATAATGTGTGTATTTGGATTATACAAGATCTAAATGATTATGTGTGAATTGTGTGATCTTGTGTGACTGATTTGGGTAAAATCATCAATGATGGTTCACTCATTGAGTTCGCAAAACTCATAAAAATTGCAACGTGACTTTTCAAGTACGAGACAGGAGACCTAGTTCCTTAGACTGGACTAAAGGAACTTTTGAATTAAGTTATGATTCAGAGGTCTATCTGCTGACATCAGAAGAGTTGTAGCTTATGTTTTGTAGTCTTCTTATAACTTGTATAAGGTTTTGTAAATATTTGTTAATGGATACAGTGTAAGCTTTTGATCAATGAATACAGTGTGAGTTTTTGACAATGAATGCAAGGAATGGTTTTAATTTGATGACTTTTAAATTATGTTAGATGATGCCATGTTAAGTTGGATTTATGTTCGCTTTAACATGCCATTATTATAGGATATATACTTGAATGTCCTTGGGTGTTTGGGTAGATACTCTATGATAGTGGGATGCTGCATGCTTTATTGCCTTGGTTATAGATAGATAGGCATGCCTATAGGATTACAATGCAGTTGCTATAGTTTGTCACCACCAGTGTCCACAGTTTGATACCTTCAGATATCTATAGTTTAATACCTTCAGGTATCCACAGTTTGATATCTTTCGATATCCACAGCACGGTTTGGGTATTAGAGCGCACGGTTTAGGCGGTTCTGACCAATAAGAGTCTAGTAATGTGTGATATGGTTTGGTTTTAGTGTTGGCCTAATGTAGATGTCCCTATTTTCTTATAAACAGTAGAGATGGAAAGACCTCGTGAAGCTAATGAGGAGTCAACTAATAGTGTGCTGGGGAGAGACCAATCGGTTTCGACTCCTCCTAAGCCTCCAAAGAGTGTGTGATAGAATGTTATCAATAGATCGACTAGTCTATGTTAAGCATATGATTAGTCCATTGGGCCATAGTGTATATGTGAATAAAGTGTATAAAGATTGCCCTATTTTGGTCCATGGGAAACAATTTGTAGTTGATCTGATCGAGTTACTCGTCCATGAGTTTGAATTGATCTTGGGCATGAATTGGTTGTCCAAACACCAAGTTATAGTTGATAGTGGGTTGAAAACAATTATGCTCAAATGAAACCTTTTTGATAAAGGATTGCAACACTTGTACAATTTTTAGTCGAAAAGTAACCCGCAAAGATACATTTCAAAGCCTTTGGATTTAACTTTTCATGATTTTGGCTATAAATACAAACAAATTATACACACCTAACCATAGGGATAAGGCTATTTGTAGTTTGTAGATCAAGATAGAACATTGAGAGGACTTCTATTAGACTTTTGAACTGTAAGACTCTTGAAGGAAACAATTTATAAGATAAATATCATTAAGTATTGCTTCGCTCCAAAAGAATTTAGGGACATTTTTTTCAAAAAGGGAAGGGTTAGGTTAATTCAAGGAGGTGACTCTTTTTCCGTTCTGTTACTCTAATTTGTTGTTGGGTATTAATACAAGATGACTCATATACAATCTCTTTCTTTCGAAAGTATAGAGTTAGGACTTGATTGAATACTCTCCAGCATTACCAAACCTAAATTCGTTAAAGTTAACCCCAAATTGGTTTTCAATCATGGAACAAAATTTTTGGAGGATAGTCCTTGAATCAAATTTGTATTTGAGTAAAAATATATCAGTGACATGAGTACAATTATTAATGAAAGCAGCAAACTATTTTTTCCAAAAAATATTAAGAACAATAGAAAGACCCCAAATGTCACTGTGAATGAGATAAAAAGGGATAGAACTTCTTCGATTACTAATTGTAAAAGATATGTTTGTGTTTGACATTCTCACACACTTTATAACAAAATTCGCCAATATTTACCTTTGAGCAAAGAAGGAAACATAATTTTAATGACTATAAGTACTGAATGTCCAAGTCGACAATGATGGAGCCAAACTTTATCTTTATTGAATGAAAAAAAAATGAAGTAAAATAAACTACCATTAATCTTGTTTGATAGGTTAAATTCTTTAAGGTAGTAGAAGTCACCATGTACTCTAGCATGTCCAATCATCTTTCCCAAATCCTCGTCCTAAAAGACATAACAATCACAATGAAAAATCACATAGCAATTCAAATCTCGAGTGAATTTGTTGATGGAGATCAAATTTATAGATAATACAAAGACACGAAAAAACATGTCTTCAAATTAGTAATGGATTGATCGTGGTATCCCTTATGCCTACCATTAATTGTGATTATTTTTCTACCACATAGACATGCAAAATATGTAGAGAAAAGGTTTGATAAGTGGATTATATGGTCAATAGCTCATGAATCCATAATCCAGGAGTTGGCAAAAGATTTCTCTAAGCATTTAGTCTGATTAAGTGAAAGCTTACCTGAATATGTCAAAGAGGTTTGTCAACATTATCAATAAGAGATCTTATCGATTGTTTTATAGTAGTTGTCACTACTGCCTCCGATATGTCCGCAAAGGAAAAATCAATTTCTAGACAATTAAGGCCGATTGCTTGAAAAAAACAATGCCTATTGGTTTTTAACTAACACTGAAACAGGCGAGAAAGCCTGAACTTTGGGGAGTGCCAGTGTGTAAGAGATAAAGCCTCACCGAATGAAAAGAAATCAAGTCAAGCCCAAGACCAGACGTGGCCCATAAGCTCAGCTCCCTCACAACAAGCAGTACACCTATGTTGTAGACAATCCTAGCTAGTGTTCTGTTGTAACGATTTCTAGCTGTACAGATATTCGATCCTCAAATCTCTGTATATAAATATTCATTCAATCATTGAAAAGAAAAAAAGGGCAATTTTACATCATACATTGTCTTCGTTTATTATTTTACACAGTGAACCTGCCTCCATAGCAGTCAATGTGTTTATTATGGCTTCTGTGCATTGGTTAACTTTGGTTAGATTTGGGGAGAGGACGTGTCTGCTCTTCATTACGTCTTTGCTGCACTCCATGCTTTCTATGATGCAGCCAAGAGCAGCAAGAAAAAATCCTGAACAATTTTATTACTGTTAGATTCACTAATATTCTTCATTTTCTAGCCGCTATCTACTGGTTTTCTGCTCTTGATTACTTCATTTTCTATTTTTGACCATTGCAAGAGAACAAACCAAACCCCTTACCAATTGTTGCTAGATGTATTAACCACGTGATAGAACAAAATGCTTAAGAAAATAACTCCCAAGCTTACAAAGCCCAGAAACGAAAATTTTGGTTAGGACAGTAGCTTATTGGTTTCCAGACGTTAGTACTCAGGCCAAATGATGACCTTTTTTTTTAATGAAGGCAGTTCAATCGTTTATGAAGGTTCTTAAATGAGGTATGATAGAGGGATTTCGTCCAACTAAAGTGGTTGCTTCATGCTAGAAAAAACGAGAAAATTGAATTTCAGCTTGACAGGGTTATACGTATGCTTCTCACATAGCATAGGTAGTCATAACCATTATAATATACAAAGACTGAGGCCTCAGGCCTCTCGTCAGCAATACACAAGAAGAGGCATGGCATGAACACCAAAGGCAATAACGTCCAAGGGGCAACAATTCCTGAAAGGTGTGACTGCTTGCATAACCACAAGCCTTGAGAAATTGCTACAACTTTACATAAAGGTTTATGTCTCAATTTTAAGAAGAGAATTGAGGGATGTACTATTGAAACGCTGAGCAAGGCCTCGGATCAGAAGGACAATGACATCCCGCATATGGCGAGAATGAACCATCAAGTCTATCTCATTTTCACTGTCAACCACAATCCTTAGCCGATGCTGTTCATTCCGGAAAAGCTCCACCTGGTAAATTCGTATTATATGAGAAAAGCAACATAGCTTTGGTTTTCCATGATAACCAAAAACAGACAGCACAATGCAGCAGAACTGGATTTAGCAGTTAAAATATTGCACACTGCACCATACAAATCAAATTGCTTATCGAACAACCATACTCTTTTATCATCTAGTGACACAAGTAGATTTGGAATTCCATCCTTAAGACCCACATTTTAGATGCGGCTAAGGTCACTTGGTCATTGGCTCTGATACCACAACCATGCAGTGGTACAAAAGGTGGTAACTAGTATTGTTTGAGATGGGTTTTATTTAGCCTTCTTTTCTAATTTGGACATAATTCTCATCTTCATTCAATTACGAAAGTATATGTAACTTCATGAATAGAAACTTATCCTTGGTATATGAAATCAGTGGAAATCATAGTACTGAGCAAGTTTTATGCAGTTACTGATGATTATCATGCAAAGCTTTTCACTTGTAGAAGTTAACAGGTTAACTATAAAGTTAATCACAAATTCAGAAACCTACGTGAAATGGAGGAGCATAACTTCCACGAATTTCAGTAGTTGGAAATGATGTCTTAGAACCAGGCTTTACAACCTTGATTCTCTTTCTATTAACTTCTACGATTCTTCTCTCAAGACCACCCTGTCCTGGAGTCTGCAATATTGACCAGAACTATGAGACTATCTTCTCCTTTATTTTTGGAATATTAAATAAAAGTTGCGTCGATTTACAAGTACTCGGGAAGAATCATAACCTTTTTAAGAGACCGATCCTTGTCACATAATGCCTGTACAAAAAGAATAGATGAAAGTGTGTCAACAATGAACACAAATTTTACATCTATCAACTATTTGATTAAATTCTAGAATCACTTTCTAGATATTACTTAAAAACTTTTTGCATAGAAGTTCTGAGATAAAGCTAAAATGTGATAAAATGAAGGTTTCTATATCATATCAAGGGACTCGTTATGTATTATGATGAAGACAATCGTGAAGAAAAAACAAAAATACAAGAAATACAACATATAACAAGATAAATAGAATAAAGATTATACACCATAACGTTTAGAAATAAGTACCTCAAACTTCATTGATCCAAGTTCAAGCTTCTGCTTAACCTCTTTAAGAACATCAGGCTCTGCAGGTCACATAACAGACATTTAGACACCAGAAAATGAAACTTTCACTGGATTGAGTCCATGAATCTCAGAAAGGAATGTTGAGCCTCCTTTCTCTGCATTCTAATTTCGACTTTCATAATTTGCTCTTTTTATATTGTTACAAGGTTGGTTAACAAAAAAATCCATACATCTCTTGGAGTTTATGTCCCTATAACAAGAATTAGAAACCCAAATGGTCAAAACTAATAGTCAAAATCAAGCATTGAATCAACAATCATTCAGCTGTGTCATAACCACAGAAGCCAAACAATGGAGAAAATCAAGCATCATATGAGAATTAAGCTCACCAACAGCTATTGGCTCTGTAGAAGCAGACACCGGTTGCCCCTCAACACCATCCTCTCTAACAGGAGAATAAATTGCTACTAACCTGTAGCCCACATCATCAACATTGGCCTCATACATCCTTCCTACCTCACCTACAACGTGATCAATTTAAGGAATATTTAGTTAAAATAAGGGGAGAATCACCAACTATTACACTGATATATAGCCATTTCAGGAATCACTATGCTGTTAAAATGTGCAAGCAATTGACCTAACAAGCCAACTAATTCAAGGTAAAAGCAGGCTGATTGATTAAAGTGCCTGAAAGTTTCCCCTTTAACTAGCTATTGCCGGCTTCTATGGATTGCAGACAAACCCTTCAATTTGGGAAAATGATGTGTTTTAAAATTTTGTTTTGAAGAAATTAGGGCATAAAGCCACTAAGGGCTAAATTTCTATATGTTATTGCACTATATAATCTCTAAAAAAGAACGTATCTCATAATAATTATATTCATAAATATAGTTATATTAAATACTTCTAAACAAGCTTGACTATCGAACTGTTGTATGCAAATTCTGCCATAAGGAGAATTAGGTACCAATTTTTCACATTGACTCTAACCAAATATCTTAACAAGTCCCCCAAGCTTCTATTTACTACTCCGTTTGTCAATGGATTTGAGGATGAAAAGAACTTGAAAATTGAAGTTTACTGTTTAATGTTTTCCTTATAATTCTCCAAAAATTACTCATAAACTTCACATCACGGTCAAAGGCAATGGTTAAAGGTAATCCATATAGACATACAACCTCTTTGAAGAATAGTTTAGCAGTGTGAACAACATCATTAGTCTTGACCAATATATTTGTAAACTGTTTCATAACTAAACTACATGGCTTCTCTACAACATAGGCATCAAGAACATACGTATTGCTGCTTCTTGTAGTCAGATGCACCAACTTGCCATCATTTTTGAATTTTGACTTTACAAGTACACTTATAGCTTCTCTTTATTCCTATGTTGTACTCATTCAAGTGTACTTCTCCTTCATCAGCCACTACAATACAATCTTCATTAACAACACCAATGATATCATTAAGTTTTGAACCAAAAGCTCTGGAACCCCAAGTAGTTGCTGGTTAATCTTTTCAACTCCATGTTGCTGTTATTTTAGCTTGATGTCCTATTCTTTCAACTTGTTGCACTGTTGCCTCAACCTACTGTTTAAGTGTTTGAACTTGTTGTTCAATTGTTTCACCTTCTGGGTTTGCCAAAGAATCCACTTCATTCTGTTTTTCTTCATCTTTAACGCTTTGATCATCTCCTGCTGTCAAACTCTCCATGTCATGATCATCTTCCATTGCCAAACTCTCCATATCATTAAGTATTTGAGCATCTTCAACATATAGGCTCGAAGATGCGAATTGATTTACTAAATTTGAGGAATCAAAATCAGTACATGATATTTCAGCAATGATTTTCCTGTATGTTGTGTGTTGTTGCTCAATATCAATTCCTTTTTTTTCTTATTACCATGTTCAACGTCAAGTATAGGTTGTTGGTATACTTTTTTCTTGTGAGAGTTTTGACTTTGAGGGCATGTATGTCAAGGTTGTGTAGCCTCTCCAAAATTTGCAGAATATGTTTTCTTATGGGAGTTGTTACATGTAAGATGGTTTTGGGGGCACCATGTGAACAAGGATTATAGAAGCCTAATTTTTTGGCAATACTAAGTATTTCATCTTGCTCTAGGTTGCTAAATATTCTTCTACATGCCCTTCCACCACTGTCACCATTGTGAACCAAAGCTCTCATATCAAATTAATGTAGGATAAATAGAAGAATTATTAACTAGTAGCTAAAAATCACAAAATTAGGAAATATGACTAATATTAGGCTACTAGAATATAAAGTTTTAGGCCTGGATTTCAACTAGAAATGTTGAAATTTTAGTTTTTGTATAGTTGCATTTTATGGTTTGATTGCTGGAAATTTAGGCTTAATATTCGGGGTCTAATTAGGATATCAGGGTTTAATATGGCTGAAATTTAGATTAAGTTTGCTAGAATTTAGTGAGGAACACAAACAATGGATAGTAGGAAAATAGGAATCACCCTTAAAATCTAATAATCACTATTAGAAGAAAACATCACACCTTCTGGTTAAAAGCTCAAGTTTGTAGAAAAATTTCAGGATTAAAGAGAGGTAGGCATATTGTGCATGAACTAGGTGTGATGGAGTGATTGATGCCCCTGGCTATAGAAGAAAGAAATAGAATAGTGGGAGAGAGAGACACGCAGTGCGTGCAACAGGAGGAGATGTTCTGTTAAAGAAAAAGGAATAAACACTTAAGAAATGGGCTTTAAATCAGTGAAAGAATTACAGTTTTAGTTAAAACTGGCTCTGCTGCAATGTCAACTGTAAGGTTCTGTTGGCATACCTTGTATGGATATTAGATCAGGACTGCCAATCATTGATCTCAGCCATTGTATTCTGCTTTTTCCTTCTTTACCTCCACTGTAAATGCCTCGAACTGCATACAAATTGGTGTGAAATCCACGCCCTTCTATCTCCAGCTTTTCAATTTTCGGCATCCCTACAATCAATATTTAAACAAATTCAATACACAATTATAACAAACTATGAAGCTTATTATTTTTAAACAGACAAAAGACCTGGCAATATAGCTGCAGTCTCAGAGAATGCTGGCATACTTGACCTTCCAAACACATCATTCACTATACATTCACATCTCACATGTCTACCTATGTCCTCGAACCGCACTTTGTAAGAGCAGGAACGCTGAGAAGGTAGGGGCACAAAGTTGTTTTTATCTCCAGTCACTGAGGACAAAAACCTGCACCATGTTTTTCAATGTCAAAATGTAAATAAAGTGACTATGGTATCAGCATTTAGTGGACAATGTTTCTTCAAAATAACAATCTATTTGAAAAAGTGAACTAAATGTATTCTGTATTGCAAAAATAAATAAATAAATACAACGCTAACAACCTAACACCACTTTGAAATACTGCCTTTTTGACTTCAACATGTTGATGACACTAACCATAAAAAAGGCGCCGTAGAGCAATAGCTATCATTAAAGCATACAAGCAACCTATGCCATAAATGAATCTGTCGAATATTTAGTCCTCAACGTTAGGAGTTAATTTCCTATTTTGTAGATATTAGGATATCAGTCTTTATTGTCTTTATTAGTCTTTATTGTGTTACTAGTTTATAGGTGATAGTTTCCTTATTTAGTTATGTAGAAGTGTGTACATATATCATGTACCAATTCTGATTTTAAACAAGAAGATTAATTCAATCAGAATCTTCAGAATCCAATTTACATACCACTGGTATCTGACATCTTTTTTGTACTTGCTCCAAACAATTTGTTGTGTGTTACTTTTTGGGATCACTTCAACAGCAGTAAGTACATCACCTTCAATTGCCTTTCCAGTGAGAGCAAGGGCTGCAACTGTTGGAAGCTCTGGAAGCAACAAGAATATCCAATTCAAAGTAATGAAACTTCCAAGCATCATCACTTGGTTAGTAATACATAATTCCAAGAAACAGATGGCTGACCTGGGAGAATAACATCAGTTGGCTCAGAAAGTCTAAGATCTCCAACAACTGAATCGGAGCGAACTGGTGTGTACCTATGAGAAACATTTGGCTCAATTTGTTTGAATAGATGCACCAGATGAACTTTAACCATTTGGAATAATGTGATACCATATCATGGGCCTAATTTATAGAATACAAGGAAAAGAAGAAATATGAAGCATTTCCTAGAAGATTAAAAGGATATCTAACGTCTTTGACGTCAGCAAACTGAACTACTCTACTTTAAGCTGGTAAAATTGTAACTATCGACAATGAAACAAAGTAAACGCTTACCCAAACAGCAAACGGCAATTGTAATCTGAGTCTGTGGCTTCATATGTTTTGGAGTTAGCACCATTTATGAGGATAATAGTTCCATCGTCAGTTTCTCTATACCAGCTGAAGAGGCTTGGCCCCTCATGACCACCATAATACTTCCCTTCCCCAAAATAAACACCACAAGACAACTCCTTGACACACACATCAGTGACTACTGGAAGAGCTGCAAAAAGTAAAGAGCAAGAATAAATGCATTAATCAATGCTGGCATAAATCAGCCATCAATCTGCTTAGAATCAAGAAAACACATACAAAAAGTGTTAGATATGACAAAAGAAATGATCAAAGCAAGGTAGAGACACATCAAGTCCACCACAAAGTAAGACACAGAAATAGTTAAAGCAACGTGTTTCTGGGTCTTATCATTGTGTCATTCAGTAAGTTAAAGCCTGCAGAAAGTCAAATGATAGTTCAGTTGCACATTCCAAACAACAAAACTATAAAGAATATATGTTTCATATCATCCAATACTAGAAAGGATTTTGGAAAATATAGAAGGATATCTAGTACCTGGGGTCACTGGAGATTCAGAAATTACAATTAAAGGCTTTCCGGATTTACCATCTTCACGAATGGGCAGCCAATAGAGAGCCAAATAAGCCCCTACATCATCCAGTGATGGACTATAGATCCTGCCACAGGAGGGATAATCTCAAGATTGACCTAACAACATGTACATAAATTAACTCAAATCTTAGAACTTCGTAAATTATAATAGAACTTACATTGTTCTACCACATGTACCAACATTGTCACAACTACTAGGTAGATCCATCAATGCAGATTCAAGTAGCTTTTCCTTGGTTCTGTACCATATGTACTCTCCAACACCTTCCTTTCCACCGAAGTACCTCTTCTGGGGGACCAGTTCCTCATCCTCACAGCAGTCAGGAATCACAAGTTCCAAACCCACAGGATCCGCTGCTTAAAATCATTCAATGAAGCATTAATCATATTTTACAACAAACATATTCCTGACCAATTGAATGTAAAAACAAGGAATATGATTTTTAAAGGTGCAAAATGGCCAGTGATAGGCTGTACATAATGTGCAGTATCAATTTGGATACTTTATTGATGCTTCAAGCTAATAATAATACAACTTTAATAACTAAAGAACTAAATGCTAACAAGCAATATCTCTTTTAGAATATAGTAGTTTGGCAATGTAATATTTTTAATAAATATAACGTTTGAATGTGTTTAACTTTTCAAATTTTTGAAAAACCATAAAAAATACTATCTAATACTGGACCATGAATAAGACAATAGAACCCAACTCCTAATTCAGTAAGCATTGCAAAGTAGTTGAAAAATAAAGCTTATAAGGGACATTGTCCATAAAAATGTCATCTGGTAATACGTGGTTCTATCAAAGAACTGGATATACAATCAGCCAGTATATAACACTAGAACTTGGTGATCTTAGTATCAAATCCTATATAAATGATACATTTAAATCCCACTAATAAGGTGCTTCAGTCAAATATATATATATATATATATAAATAGTCCCCCATTTGCAAGCCAACAAATAACATCCAACGTACAGTTCAAAAAATGTCCAAACACATTTAAGTTTTCAAATAATTGCTTTCAAGGAAAAGTGAAAACAAGTTCTTCCAAGATAACAAAAAGCTACCTTCTTATGAAGCATTATTATTGCAGAAGCTAGACAACAGTATAATCAGATTCAGAGTGTACATCATCTGGCTATGTCTCACCAGAAGCCTTAATTCAGCAGAAAGTGTACTTATGTATTCTAATGGAATATCAGCAAGAATGTGAAACAGAGTAATAATATTCTCAAGATAAAAGTTTCATGGATCATCAAAGTACAACCCACCAGGTAAGATGACATCAGAGATTCTGCTTTTAGGACTTCCTTGAACACCATCTTTTCGCACCGGAGTGTAAACAAGTTCAATACAGTTTCCAACATCCTCCAGAGTCAAATCCAGAAACTCTGCTAGAACATTTAACAGCTTGATTTATTTTTGCCTTGATTTATTTTTGCAAAAATAACTCACATAATGAAAGGCCATATTTTAAGAAGAGCAACGCTAAATCAAATATCAGAGGATATCAATCTTAAATATCAAGTAGGTGTATGACTTATTCCCAGTTCCACTATGTAGAGAATGAATTCCCCATCTTTGTTTCTTATAGATGATAGCTTTCAGTAAAGCGAGAAGGCTTAGTTAGAAGGAAAGAAAAGCACTTTCTAGAGATCCTATCTTACTTCAATTTTAGTTTTTTCATTATCAAATTAAATTACTAAGGCTCAACAATTTATTTTGCCAATAACTTTTTACAGCAAAAATATTATATTTGTCCTCTCCAACTCAATCTCTGATAGATTCAGGGAACAGTTTTTACATATATTCCACTCAGTCTCAGGTCAAAGTAAAGCAACCCACCTTCAGAAGATAATTTCTCCTTCAGCCCATTACTTTTCACTCTAAACCATTCATGGAAACAATTTCCTTTCTCCCTGTTTCAGCAACTAACGCTTTATAGTTAGAAAAGAGGAATAGAAAAGGGCACAGGTCTTTGAACAAATGTCTTACCCGCCAGTGTAAGAGGCAGAAAAGCTCAACCGTTGTCCTTCCATCATTGATCCCAGAAAATCTAGGGATTGACAACTTGGAGGGCCTGAGAGTTTAATGGTCAAACATATATCAATTTTAGTAATATAATCAAACAAAAGAACAGGGAAATCAATTCTGGAAAATGGTTTTAAAAAATGCGATACCAGGTGAGATAGGCCCAATCTGCTCAGAAAGCACAATAGCACCACGAGCCCAATCACTTCTCACGGGCTCACAGGAAACCGAAATAAGGAAGCCAACATCATCTAGTGAAAGTATGTATAATGCAGCAGTAGCACCACAAATCTCATTCTGACAGCCATCCAAACTAGTCTGCATGACAATGGATTGATTAATGAAAGAAAGAAAAGAAGCTAAAGATGGACTTCTGCCTTATTTCCTTTGATTACAAACAGCAACTCTTAGCATTAAGTGATGTCCATGCTCCAAATTACGAAGTCACTCAAAACTTGATGAACCATGAACCCACAAGATGAGGACACTACAAAACAATTGTCCATTAATTACCCGAAACCAGCGGAAAATTGAATCTCCCTCTTCACCTCCCCAATATTTTTTGTCAACACTCAAGGTGGCTCCTTCAATAGCTGTTCCAACTATTTGCAAATCAAGTAATCTCGGGCTTCCTACATATCAAAGAGAACTTAACATGATAAATACATTTCAAAATTCACATAATCAAACAATTACAAAGCTACACCATAAGGATACTATAATTTTAACAACTTATTAAATTTCAAACTTAAAAACACTCAAGTTTAACAACATATCCCCCAATCAGATGGAAATGAAACTAAAATATGGAAATTGGTAATGTATTAAAGAAAAGAAAAAACAAAAAGCTACCACAGAAATGAACATCCAACTTGGATCTTCTTTAGAGTGGAATAAACCCTCGTGATAAACATCACACATGTTAAAAAGTACCTGGTCGAACACGTTCCTGTCCCATACAAGCCCTTGGTTCACCAATAGTCTCATCATCACGCAGAGGGGTGCACTGAAAGGATATAAATTTACCAATTGCATCTTTACTAATACGATATTGAAGAAGTCCTGAACTCTCTGGTATTAGAGATCCGGAGTCTGTTTCAACCTGATAAATCATTGTCCAACATTAAAATTAAAGGAAGTTTCTATAAATAGATTAATGCTGTAAATTGTATCTCCAGAACATAAGCATCATTTTTTCAAAACACCCTACTTGGGGGTTGTTCAGTGTGGAGCTGAAGGTTTTAGAAAATCTTCTAAAGACAAAAAGGAAAAGATAGAAAAAAAACATATATTAAAAGTTGTTATGTGATGTCCAGATAGATGCTGCATACACTTATACCTCATGAAGATACCAATTATATATACTTTTTCCTTCATGACCACCTATGTAGCCATATGATGCTGTCAATATTCCACCTTCAATATAATCACCAGTGATTGATAAGAAGTTTAGGCCTGGGGGAAGAGCTGAAAATGTCATAATGATGAATTAGTAATCCATGGTCAGCCTACGAGGGAAAACATCAAAGGAAGAAAATTTCTACTACAGGTTCATTGTTATTTACTTAGGAAAAGGATACCGATTGACTTACTTTCAACGGCTCTTTCTGATATTGCATATACTGGTTCACCAGACTCACCATCTGCAGTCCTAGGAGTGTATTTTGCAGCTATATAACAGCCAACTGCTCCTAAGGGTATGCGGAATGCCTAATCAAATAAGAATTTGCATGAAATGTATTGGTGATAATGGTAATTGCAATTTTCTGATTTTTTCATGCACACAATAAGAGGAAAATTACCTACCTTTGCAATTTTTGATGAGCTCAATGCTTCAAGACCAACCTCTCCATTTAACATTGACGAGCATGTTTTAAACCACTGAACTCTGCTCGAACCTTCAGTTCCTCCAGTAACAGTACCAATTACAGTAACCTTACAGTTTTCTTTGATATCTCCTACTATCTTGACGTTGGTTACTTTGGGAGGTGCTGGAATTGGGGCAAAACAATGCCATTATAAGTAGACCATGCACTAGGTAAAACTGTTTAAACATGTAGCAATAATCTTAAACATTAAATTGCTAATAAAATTACTCAAACAATCATGTTGAAAAAGAAGTAATGATGATACAATACCAGCATAAACACTAAGGTTGACAAAGCCCCCAATATGTAATTTCAAACTTCAAATGTATCATTTAAACACACATATAGATTGGTTACTATCCTACATATTCTGCATAATTACAAACAATAGGCATACAAAACATTAAAAACATATGGATTCCTTTGAAAATTATTGCTTGAAATCACAACTCAAGAATCCACCAAGCAGCAGATTGTTACAATTTCTCTGAAGGAATTGGGACTACAGTTGATGGTATTCACTAGATGGTCTAATCAAGAAATCAATAAAAGCTACAAATGAATACTGTCTAAAACTAGAAGAGATATTTATCTCAAACAAAAAGCAATGTCAAGGATGAGAAAAAGAACTGAAAGTTATGCTTTTCCAGGATGAAAGAGGCTGTAAATAAATTAATGAAGAATAGAGATGGAACAAGTTGAACATTACTAGACACTTGTAGAATATAGCAAATCATCATATTGCAAAGACAGAATAAATTCTGAACAAGTTTGTCCAGAAACCCACCAACGAAGGGAGGAAATTGTCACAAAGTCAACATTTTCAGTAGCTGGTAATCACAACATAGCAACTAGATCACAAAGGCATCGTGCATTAAAGGGATTCCAGTGATTTAGGTTAAAAGGATATAGCATGCCACTACTACCAAATCAAGAAAAGTTCACAATCTAGTCTACCTTGCTTCACTGCATGGGAAACTATTGACACTGGTTCTCCCTCTTGACCTGCAAAGTATTATAATTCATGACGCAGTTTGCAAGAGTAAATGATCTGCCAACATGATATCCTTTCACAAAAAAAAAAAAAAAAAAGAAGAATGTAATGGCTAAAACCTTCAAAATTAATTGGTATGTAGACAAATGCTATGCGTTGCCCAACATCTTCCTTAGTTAAAGTATACTCAGAAGCACCAGTTAATATTAGTAGAAACTCTCTGCCAAGAAAACATGACATCACAAAAGAATCATGGGTATAAAAATGAAAACATTTGACAAAGCAATTCAAAGTGAGTGGGATCACACTTGATAGAAAGGAGACCATGAAATTTAGCACAAGCATAAAATTGTTCAAGTAAAAGCAGAACAAAACCAGCTTCTAACTCAAATCACAAGAAGAGGCCTCAAATTGTAGACGAGATTGGAAACAAAGGCAAGTGAAAAGTAAGCTTCTTCAAGAACATGAGCAGGAAACCACATCCCTAGAGTAAGTTGTTTATCCATTCTTCCACTTGCAGTTTTTATATGATAACATAAATTAGAACACTGACCCTGTATCCTTATTCTCCCGCAACCATTCAAACTTACTGGGACCTTCTCTTCCTCCAAAGTAATCTCCAACCCCTTTTATGCTACAGCCTTCAACAACATTGCCAATGATCCGGACATTATTGACTGATGGAGGAGCTGCCACATTAAACATAAAATTTTAATACTCAACAAATCATAAGAAAAAAATCATAATTGATTCCTATGAATCATAGCTATGTATTCTTTACTAAATTCAAACAAGCTAACTAAATTCAAGGTTTTGCAGTACCTTTAATTTAACATAAATTGCTCAAGCATCACAAAGAAAACAATATAATCAAATTTTATTTTACATAGTGCAATTGTAACGTTAACAACTAGAAATTTCCACTATGAAAAGCATTTACCAAGCTTATAAATATAAAAGCCCTCTCAATAAAATATAAACATAAACAACAGGTAATACATTAAGCCATTAGGGTAAATAATTGCTTTTAGGTTCTTCCACACCTTTAGGGGATCTTGTTAGAAGGTTCTTTTCCTTATTAAGGATATAAAGGAAACCAAGCTAACTTTCAGAGGAAATTGGGAAAAAATCAAAGTACAAAATTAAACAAGAAAATACTGCAGAAATCAATTGATTCTATACCTGCTTTAACAAAATCAGTGTACTTATATTGAGGTTCCCCTTTGCGACCATCTTCTGTAACTGGTGTATACATAAAGACCAAACTAGAACCAATATCATGTATAGTCAGCCTATACTCCTCGTCTTCCGCACCAGTAATAACCACTGGACTGCTATTCCATCTTCTCCTCAGCCAACTGGAGATAAAAAAATAACAAAGTTTTCTTACACTTTACATAAAGGAAAAGACACTCGTGTCCATGCATGTCCTTGCATCGATGTAGGCATATCCTGCAGTGTTGGACAACATTCTCACCTGGAAACACCTTTCCTAGGAGTTCCACCGCACCATGCTACCTCAGCACAGCCCCTAATATTACTTCCTTCCACCAATTCCCCACTCACTTCCAGATTCAAGACCTTTGGAATTCCACTTCCTTTGCAATGTGGACAATGAGATATAAAGACACAATATGCGAAACAAAAATGAAATCAACTTATTAGCTTATGCTACATCCATGAAGGAGGCCATATTATGAGAATATGCTGTATGCCTGTACCAATTTGTTCACATTTTAAGAGTTTGCCGTTTGGCAGAATTTACCATGCCATTTTAATGTGGATTATTAATACAATTATCTCTATACAAAAACATTCAGCTTCGCAATTCATGAACTTCAAATATAATAGTAAACTTACCTCGCTGAACTGGTGAAGTTATCGCAAAAACTGCGGGATATTCTGTTTCTCCTAGAGTTGGAGTACAAACCACTTTTAAAATTTTGCCGATTTCTTCATGCTTTGGCCAGTACACCTGATCATACATGATGGTATTAGCCCAGGATATGATGATAAGGGTATTAAACTCCTGTTCAAAATGTCAGCCAATATAGATATCTGAGCATGAACTAATTACCTCGGATATTGCATTGGAAATTTTAACAAAGTCTGAAAGTGTCCTTTCCCCTATAAACCATTGATACCGTAAGACTAAAGGTGGATCGGCACTGAAACCACAATCTCGATCAAAGCTGAAGTGGCAACGACAAGCGTCTTCTTCGAAAGGTTGATCAACAGCTGCATCCTTTAGCACATAGCCCGGTGGGTAATGTTCTTTCCATTGATCAAAAAGAAAAAGAATAGTGGACTCTGTTCAATAAGTCACATTCAGAGTTAAAAGCTTTAGCCAAGGAAAATTATTAGCAATGCAAGTTGTCAAGGAAACATGCAACACAAAAGCTTAAGCTGATGGGTAAGGCGGAAGAATGGATTTATGCTATGATAACACACGCCTTCAGATAAAATATAGAGAAACATAATGCAACACAAATCTACAAGAACTGAGAGTAACGTAACTTGAACTTGATCCTTAATCATACAAAACTCTTCATATCATGTCAAGAAACCATTCAACCCAAAATGAAGCAAAACAAAAAGTATCCATTATGAAGTACTGACGCACTACACTCATTTGAACATAATGGTGTCTAGTTTAAATCATAAGAATCTTAATGTCATAAACTTTCATATTCCTAGGACTTGAATCCTATACATAATGTTCCATATTGTTTCATCAGCATCGTTATTTTGTTGAACTGTAGAAGACAAGGATTGAGAATAATAAGTTTATTTCATGAAAGGGCAATTTTCATTTATCAAAAAACATACGATAAATTTTTGTTATTGATTTCAGTCTTTTTATGTTACGTCATAAAGAAACATTCAATTCAATTGTAGAAAATGTCATAATTTGACAATAACCATCAAAAACCTCTTAGAGACTAAGCAAAGAATGACATTTTGCAATTTTCTAAATTTTCCAAAGAAATTTATTCTCATACCAAATCTCAGATTGTGGTCAAAAGTGATATTATTTTGTCTTTTGGTGGAATTTTAGCTGTGAGATCATTTATACTGGCTATTTTATTAATTATTGCTCATCACAATGCATCAAGTAAATCTAGCCCACCTCCATTTTTATCCTCTAATGAATTGAAAAACGTCATAGCTACAGCATACATCAGAACTAGTATCTCCTGAATATAGATTGAAATAAAAATTGCATATGACAAGATCAAGCAATTTACTCGCAAAAAGCTCTTATAGACTATGTTTAGTTGTCCCACCCACAAACTTGGTCAAAATGCTATGTAGTTTCAGTTTTATGGTCACAAGTAAATCGAGAAAAAAAATTTGCAAAACAGAACCTGCTGCTTTATCAGGATGACAAAAGTCCCAACCGTCTCTAAGACACAACGCTGTGCAAGCTGGATAGTGTTCAGCAATTGCAAGCTCCTCTCTTGAAAGATCTATTGAGATTAACCATATTAGAGAGGAAGAAAATGGAAAACAAAAGCCACCCTCAAGGATACAGAACACACACTTAAGTGGGCACCAAATGTTGACCAAGGAGACAAGGAAAAGAAAAAATACAAAACAAATAACAGAAAAACTCACACAAAAGAAGCAAACTGTACCATGTAAATATTCCAAAAAGAATTAAAAGAAAATAAGAGAAAAACTTGAAAACAACCTCGATCGTTGAACTTTTTCAATGTAGGACCAACAAGCAATATGGAAGCTGCTTCTAAATGGGGCATCTTCAAAATTGGGTTCTCCTCAACACGCAAATGCTGCAGCAAAGAAGAATAGTTTCAAATATACATTTGTATCAACCTAATATAAGAAAGAGCATGATGCGCTTTCACTACTGCTTTACTACGTAATAGACCCATTACATATTTTCCTCCAACTACAAAGGCACCAGAAGACAAATCAATTGCATGTCAAACCTATAGTATTTAGACTTTGAGATCAACAATTTTGGATGAATGATTAGTAAACATCTTTCCCTTTCCAAGCCTTTCAAGGCTATAGTAGATCGTCGAAGTCCCTATCCTATACACCATCATCTGATGAATACACCTAAAACTCCATTGTTATCAGGCAAGATATGGACCAATTCTAGGTGACAGGATTATTAGTGGTCAAGCATGGATCAAGACCATTCATATGATCCAGTTATAGTTTATATCACAGCATTATGCAGCATCCGTTCTATTCATATAGCCAAACTAAGAAAATCATAACAATTTTATGTATCTCACACTAGTACCAAGTCAACGTGAACAATATCAATCTAATGCATAAATAGTAGCATAGAAAGTGAAACTAGATTAGCAGAAAAATGAACCACTATTAACATCTTCAATAAATATGTCTTTAGAGTCTTTTGTCAAAAAATAAATAAAATAAAGCTAACCTCAAGGACTGGTAGATGTGGGAAGCCTTTAAGAGTTGTTATCTTGTTTTTGCTTGCAGCCAATACCTATATGGAAACAAAAAGATATTGACTTAACTTTGACCTGATAAAGCAATATCAAGTAGCTTGCTACTGAACAGTAAACAAACCTGAAGACGAGGTTGACTTGCCATTGCAAGAGACTTCAACTTATTTTGAGCAACAGAAAGAAACTGCACAAAAAAGCAGAGAATAGAAATTATTGCATTCATCAGATGCTTACTGTTCCATGTTAAATCACAAAACAATAGAACTGATTAGCAAAATGATCCGAATGAGCACTAACCTCCAGGTTAGGAAGCTGAGGAAGACTTGCGAGTGATGTTATTTGGTTTCCAGCCAGATATAATTGCTACAAGTGATATACACATAAATTTCATCTAAGGAGGCCTGCAAGGGACAGTCTATACCTTGTAATGAAATCAGAGAGAAGAACAAACAATAAAAGAGAACCTGCAGGGCCTTGCAATTCTGAAGAGGTTCAAACCCAGGCCCTTTAAACTCATTGAAGCTCAAGTCAAGGACCTGCCAGAGAACAGTTATACCAATCAATATTACAGCTCCAATAAGCAAAAACATTTATTCTTTAACAGAGTAGACATGCTCAATGAGCATGCATAGGAGCTTGTAAAACCTTAAGATTAATCTGCAACAATATAAACAAAGCACAAGTGTCCAATAAATACTTTTAGAAGCATAAAAGAAGAAACAATTTCATTCTTAGAGTGTTTAGGTTCTGAAGATCATACAAATCCACAGTTATAAAGAAAACAATTGAATCATCAAATAGCAAACCTTCACTCGTGCTAGTATCTCAATTCCTTCCAGTGTAGATAAAAGATTATCTCTGAGATAAACAAACTGTCATATAGGTTTGTCAGTGAAACAACTATAGCCAGAAATATCATTATATTGTTAGCACAGCACTTACACATAATATACTGAGATTTTACCTCTAAACTTGATGACAAGTTCAACCCACTACCATTCAGACTACGCACCCTATGGCCCCTAAGATCCAACCTCTGGTACAGCAAGAGAACACCCAATTGGATTAAGGAAAGAAATGGTAAAACATATAGAGCGTAAGTAATGTCGAATATGCTCCCAAGCACAGATCAATCTCTCCACAACACTTTTTTTTTTTTTTGGAGAAAGTAACACTCTTCACAACACATGTAAGTATCATCTGCCACAACACATCATCTTTTTTTTTTGGCCCAAAATTTACACTAGACAGCAAGGAGTAGTAACTTCTCTTTAGTCCCAACCATCCATGCCATGTGAAGAGGAATTTAATTCCAAAATATTCTACCATTAATAAAAAAAATTTACCAACTACATGAATGGCACATGCCACATGAAACACCAATTTTCATGATAGAATTTTTAAACCTACAAAAGTTTTCGAATATTGAACTCCAAAAATCTGTCCAAGTGAAGTTCCAAATATTGGCTTTATCCTTGCATCCATAGTGCTTTCACTTTATTTAAGATTATTTGGCAACAAAAATCATAATTATGCTTGCATAATCTCAGACTACAAAAATCTGTCCAACTGAACTTTATTTGCCAATCCTTGTATCCATAATGCTTTCAATTTATTTAAGATGATTTTCCAATCAAATCATAATTATTCTTAGATTATATGAATCTATTTATAAAACCAAATTGTTGCATGAACTCAAATCACTAAGCTGCTTTACACCTTCAGCCTTGGAATCCTTTATGGCAAAACAGTGTGTTCTCAGACATGAATGATATCCAAATTTAAGGGTCACTGATGATGCAACTAGTACAATCAATGTGCAACAGCAAAATTGTGCTTACCACATCATCGCTAGCTTTGATATCCACTTGTGGGAGGACAATGAATCGAGAATCCCGACTTTCAGGAGTGCCGGCTTTCTTCCGTCCAAATAAGCTAGAGTTTCTATCCAGAGATGTTGACAAAGACCCAGTTCTTGATCCACTAGAAATTGAGGGTGATCTAACCGATGGCGAAGAAATTTTTGAAACTGTCTTTTTGCTCATACTACTCCCAGTACTCTCCAACGAAGTAGAAGTGGTCCTCTTTGAAGAAGAGATAGACAATGATGGCTTAACCAAAGGTTTCCTGACAGTATCTGATTTACTTGCGTCAGGCAAAGTTGATGTCCTCAAGCTCTTATCAGAGGGTGACATAGGAACTGACTTTCGAGTCTCAGAACTACTTGTTCGGGTTCTGGATTTTGGAGCAACAGAAGGCAAGGAACTCCTCCTAAGCTCTGGAAAGGACTTCCTCACTGGATGAGAAAAAGCTGTAGTCTCTTTATCTGAAACATTAGCCAAACTGTTTTGCTGTTTTGTTGCAGAAATTGACTTCTTCTCTGGCAATCCTCCAGTGCTGTTCCTTCTAGTAACTAGAACTGAACTAGTATTCTGGGATGAAACAGCCAGAGATGGTTTTGTCATTTTTGAACCAGAATCTGGACTGCTTTTGGGTTCCGTTCTCTTTTTGATAGAACCAGTTGGTGCTAAAAGATTTGATGTTGCTGAAATAGTAGGTTTTATGGTTTTAGAAACCCTTTTTGTATGTTCCTTAGAAGTGACAGAGGGCTGTTGATCTGAAGTTTGGGACATCTGCTTTAAACGCTCACAACGGGAAGATGCCGAGTCCTCCATTTTAACTTAACCACTTGTTCTAGTAAATCAAGCACAACTACTAGCACAAGTAGCCTGATGCAACCACCAGCTTAACATCATAATTAACAATTAGACAAATGCTTTCGCCAATGCACCCGTTTGTTCCTGAGCAAAAGTAGAAAATTGAAAGCAAATAAAGAAGGAAAGAACTCTAAAGAAAACAGTTGGGTCATGCAAAAACCAATTTACAGCACCTTCAAGTATCATAATTGATATTATAAACCCCCAACAAATAATATCTTCATGTCTAGGTGTAGAACAGCAAACGAATAGAACTTCACATGATCATTCAGCATTAAAATTATTAACTTACTCAAATTATCAAGTAATGCATCTAACAACTCAATAATTTGCTTCAGTTACGGAGTCAGTTTTCACTCGGAACACAATTAAATTCCCACAATAAAATAATCACTATCATTGTACCCACTTCTCTTAACTACTGAAACAAATATAGAATGTAGCAACAGCACTTCACAAGAAAAGTCAAAAGACTCATAATTCCGGAAGAAAAGGAGGGAAGGAAGCTAGGAAAAAAAAATTAAAAAAAGCATTACTTACAAACTCTAAAAAAAAAAACCCAGTTCAAGAATCTCTCGCTACACCGACATGTACTTTGAAAACAACGGACGGTCACTTGGAACTATCTCAAAATGCAGAAAAATCCAAACTCTTTTTTCCGGCAGTTTAACCAAATTTCAGTGAAAAAGAAGAACCCGGGGAAAATGGGCAAGTGTATGAGTGTAAACACGCAGGCAACACTGATTAGACAAATGAAGGAGGAGATCTGGCAAATCAAAGAAGTGAAACAGGAACTGAAAGTGAGGCCTCTGGGGTCAGGACAGTACTTGGACTTGAAGCTTTCTCTATAGGGTTTTATTTTTACTATAAACACACAAAAAGCAAGTACATTATACACTTTTTGTAAAGCAAGAAAACAATAAAGAGAGAGAGAGAGACAGCTGAACTAGGAAAGTGTACGTTGTTGTAGATAAGAGAGATACTTCTGTTCGTGTCTTATGTTTTGATTTCGAGATTTGACAAAATATCTGTGAAAATGAAATTGGCGGAAACTGAATGTGACTTGTCTCCTCGGTGACAATTCAAATATCAAAGACTAAGCTAAGCTAGCTATCCATTTGGTGTTCACTGATTGTTTAAAGCACGCTTCTTCTCGAGTTAGGAACTAACTTATAAAATACTAGTGGATGGCTCTTCTCCGTCAATGCCGCTCAATTTCGGGAACCGATCTGCTGTTCCCAAATCTTGTGCCTGAATCATCTTAATTATTTGTTGCAATAAATTTGACGGGTATCGTTTAATTTCGGGAACAGATCTCTTCCATTTGTTTCCGGCAATGTTTTAAAAATCGAGCCGGTAATTGAACCGGCGAAGTAACTGATTCAAGGGTCAATGATTCAACCGGAATTTAACCGTGATCGAACCGGTGACTAATAAGTAATAAATATGAATTATTTTATATATTATATATATAAGATATTTTTTAAATATACTATTTAATTATTTATCTAATTGTAAACTTAACATAAACTCCAAAATTCAACCTAAAAACTTCAAACATACAAGTTTTTGTAAAAAATTCACCAACACAATACAAAATAAGATAACAAAGCTCACTAGTCATATTTCATCAAAAGGATTAAAAAAAGATCACTAATCATAATATTCATTCAAGTTGAGATCAAAATCAAATGCTCCTTCGTCATTGCCGATATAAGCATCTTCAACAGATTCCAAATTTGGTTGTTCGGCAATTTCTTCATCACCTAATTTCATAATAAACAATATTAGACAA
>JAOTBA010000002.1:25266350-25280962 GCA_025629845.1 Erythroxylum squamatum | reverse complement strand
AAATGGGAGATGACCTATTGAATGATTGTTTAGTGTGTTACATTGAAAGAGATGTATTTGCAAATATTGACAATGATGTTGTTATGAAAAGATTTCAATATATGAAAATTAGGCGAGGATCATTGTAATTTTAGCTATTTTATATTCTTAATAAAACTTTGTTTTTTATTTAGTTTTGATTTGAAAATTTTTGTGAAATTTATATTTTATTTGGGCCCCTCATATCTCCGTCCTTGGCTTCGTCACTGTCCATGGTGCTGACGATGTGATATTTCGTCATTAATTACTTCAAACTTACACAGCTTTTTCTTCATTTATTTTAAACTTATTTCCCCCCTAAATGATATTGTTGCATATAAAATGTCCTTGCACCTTAGGGAAACCTAAAATGCTTAATGTTATGCATCACTCTCCCTTTTTCAAAAGAATTAGCCCTCGAATTTTCATTTTCGATTTAAGGAGAAAAATTACCAATATTGAATGTTATGCTAACTCCACAGTATTGCTTTCAAAGGTCAAGCTTACATGCACTATCTCCATATTTCTCAAGTATTTTGAAATGTCCACCTTCATTTCGAAGGAAAGCGTTCTTTGCACAAATGCAACCATACTAAATCACTTGGTTTAAACTAATGTTGTTTGCGATGTTTATTAGCTTTCTTTTTATATTTTGATTAGCCTTCTCAATTTGAGCTTTGAATTTTTCCTTGATGCATTGAAAAGCCTTAACTTTTAGTACCTAAAGACACCACAAATTATTCTATTTATGTGTTCCAACAAATTTGGCTCAGTGTATTCAGATGAAAAACCTGACTCTTTGGTTTTATGGAGGGAAGCTTTGGTTGATGCAATGAATTTTATAAGGATGTTCCCAAGACATAACCTTGACTAATTCCTAAGATAACTTTAAGAATCAATGCAAGCACATAGTTCCAGGATTCATTCCATCTAGATATATCCTAATTTATTTTATATATATATTTTTTTAAAAATATAATATAAAACAAAAGAACTAATTCTTATAGTTCTTGAAATCTTGAAGTTTTTTACTTGAATGTAGACGGAAATCCCTTATTTGTCTCTCTAAATTTACTGCTTTCTTATCTTAAGATACTCTAGTTCATCTCTTTAATGACCATCGTTTTTCTAATAGTTACCCCTATGTCTATATCTCTTTGATCCTATAAAAGCCTAGAATTTCAAGACACCTTGATAAACACGGGTCCAACATAGATCCTTGTTATACCTGTGTTGCTCTCCTTAAAGAAAACTCTCAATTTACTAAAAAATCACTGACAACACTGGTTCTTAACATAGATCTATATTGTACCCCATCTACATGTTTCTAAATTTGATAGAGCTGTTATTCTAATCTCGGTTGCTACTTGCACTCAAGAAATTTGGAAAGAGAGGAACAACAGAAGGTTTGAACAGAAGTCTATTTACCTAATCTCTCTTATAGAGCTCATTATAGCTAGCATAAGAGAACAACTGATTATAAATTAGTTGAACCCTCACTGTAGCAGAGGAATAGCTCTCACATGGAGAATCTAGTCCCCGTTCCATCTTACGCAGTAAATTCATAACCAGAGTTCAATCTCACTACGGATCAGAAATCAAGACCTCATGCACTCATGAATACAAACGCCTAATCATGCATCTACTTCTGAATACAAGAGAAGTGGAGATCAGGACTCACTTGTTGAAAGCAGAGTAGTACTCCCTTCTCAGTCCTTGTCAAAGGTACCCCTCTTGTCATATTGAAGAGTCACTATGAGTTCAAAATAACAGAAAAGAGCAAATCGATTTGAGATGCTTACCTAAGTGGGATTCCTCTGTCCTTCCTCAGAGTGCATCCCTCACTCCTTTGGTTAGCCATGTCTATAGAATTCGGGAAAAAGGTTGCATTATGCCCTAAAATGCTAAGAATCGTAGTGATTCCAAAGATGAGACTTACCTGAGATGAGATCCATCGTGTGCGGATAAAGAAGGAGAAGAAGACCGGGATAACCTCGCTGCTATCCTCACCATCTGTGTTCCGCTTCTCACACACCCGAATCGAGAAGCCTCTGTTATCTTTGAGAAAGGAGAAATTAGTTATACCTTAATTGTATAGCGACTAACTTTTGGCTTGCTCTTTACGTCGTCATTTCTTGTATTAACGACAAAACTTTGGCTTGCTCTTTATGTAGTAGTTTTTTGTATTAGCCTAGATGTCTCTGTGTATTAAGGGGTCTTATGTGGCAGATATCTTCTGTATGTTAACCCCTTAATTCTTAATATATTTTTAAATTTCTTAAAAAAAAATTTAGCTTTAATATGGTATCATGTTTTGTGCTATATTCCAAATCCTTTATCAAAATTATATCAAAACTTGGTCCATCTTGACTCTAACTTGACTCCAATTTGCTCAACAATAGAGTCAACATTATCTAATAAAGAAGCTATCCTACTAATATCCTCTTTAAAAATATTAACTTGTGAAACAAATTCTTGTCTCTATCCCTTTCCTTTAACCAAATTGCTTTTGATCTTTGCTACAAAATATAGTTGTTAACAAAGAAAGCTTGAGCATAGTGTTGTAATGCAACTTTTTCTTCATACTGAAGTTGTGTATCAGTATGGGAGTGGTAGATTTAGGATTGATTTATGTTCAATATCTCCAAGGTTTCTTTTATTTTCAATTGAATATTACCAACCTTGAAGCATTTTGAGACTTTAGTTCCACCTTCACTTTACTAAGTTTTCTTATGCAAATGTAGGCCTTATTCCATTGACCCATCAAGCTAAGGCCTTTTAGCACCGACTCTTGAAAGCCTTCTTTACTAAGTAATTATTGAATCTAAAATGTGATTTCTTTGGAATTTTGAGAAAGAGAGTTTGTATCATAATTAGAGTGTGATATGAGAAGAGTGAGTTGTTGAAACATGATTTGCTCTATGGAAAAGAACTTAACTACTTACCATTATTGGAAGTCATTTTTATTTTTTAGGAATCAACTCCCTTTTTTGCTTACTTGTCCAAGTACAAAAGTTGTCCTCCATTCTCATATTAGTCACTTGAATGTTAGCAAAATAGTCTCTGAAATCTTCCATGTGATTTCTTAGGCTAAAATTGCCCTCAACTTCATGTGGGTGAATCATGCTGTTAAAATTTCTCAAAATAATACAAGGAATCATTATAACAACACCTAGTTCCATTAATTTGTTCCCAAGTGGAGCTCTTTGAAAGCCAAGATTATAAGCTTACACAAAGGTAACTTGCAAGTCAATCACTTCCTATTTTAACCTCAAAGAAAAATTTATCATTTGATCAATAATTAAGGAACTAAGGATTTTCTATTTGTGTCATAAAGCACAATAATTTTGCCATTGAAAGAGGTTAGTAATAGTTTCCCAATAACTTTAAGAATTTCAATTTCTTCCTACAACACTCTTTTAACTCAATTTCTAAAAGATCTAAGAAAGGATTAATATCATAGATGTAATTTTAGAAGAAAAATGAATTCTTCTCTAAATTCTATGTAATAATATTCATTAACATGTAATAGAGATACAACCCTTCTTCTTCCTATTTGATCGGAACAAGATCCTCTGTCCAATTTTTATGGTGTCTTATTGTGTCCAGTGAATCTCAGCCATTCATTTATGCGGGTCCCGTATGAGCCCCACATAAATAAAACGTAGGACCCGCATAAATAAATGACTGAGATTCACTGGACATAATAAAGACACAATAAAACTGGATAGAAGATCTAAACTCCTATTTGATCGCCTCCTAACTATTGTTTTGAAATCATCATCTGGTAGAAGATTCATTATTAGTAGGAGTAATGGATGTGTCTGGTTCTACAAAGCTTAAGAGATAAAGAATGATTTGAAACTTTTTTACAGCTAAGATTCTTGGAGAAGAATTTTGAAGTGCAAAAACTTTTAATGAAGAGGGTAAACCCTTTTGACCTTATTGTCAATAATTTAAGTCATAGAAACAACTTCTTTGTATTCTTAAGTCATAGAAACTTCTTTGTAAGAATACAAAGAAAAAACTGTATACATTATAACCCTTTCCAGACTCCCGCAAAATAAAGTCTTGTGCATTGTATATGTTGACATTTTTTAAAACTTTTAATGAAATTGGTGCAATTAATGGAGCTGTTGATATTTTACTCCACACAAAAAAATGTTTTGCTTTTTTGCTTTAATATAACCAGAGTACATTAGTTCATAGCTGTTCCCAGTCACTAATTATATGTCCTAAAAGATTTCCTAACTTGAAAGTGTAACTGAAGAATTAAATTGAAAACCATGTTTTCTTTACTACAATTATATAAACATAGGTCCTCCAGGCCTCTGGGCTTTGGTTTGAAGAAGAAATCAAGATGCAGTGATCAAGAGGTCAAGTCGAAGAATAAGATAAATTCCAGCACATTGGTGGTGGTTTCTTATGATACATCCTTTGGCAGGCCTCGACGCATTTACTATGATACAATAATAATAATATCTCATCATTTACTGGCTTGTAACTTCAAGAATACGATTGTTTGACTCACGTATAAAAATGGACAAAAAAGAAAAAAAAAAAGTGGTAAGGAAAAGCAAGAAAAATATAAGATACATGTAGAATATAATTGTTCACCAATCTATGCCTAGTTCTCTTGTCAGGAAGAGTTTGTCGATGTACAGAACCACTGGCGCGCATGCAGCAACGAAATTTTGCATTTGAATCCTTGCAGATGATTCTGGATATCAGGAACAATGGAAAAAAAAGAGAAAAAATGAAAATAGTCAATCAACAAAATAACACAAGGTAGAAAGTAAAAGGGCCTAAATTTTCTTTGCTCAGACAAGATTTAGTCTACGTAGAGCATGAATGATCTAAGCTGGGTTGTAATTTCAGCTTAGACGAATTATCTCCTTTACATCCAAAGCATGTTTCCAAATATAGTGGGACACAATCAACATCAATGTCGAGGCAATAAATCAAGTAAAGATACAAAAGTTTACCTACCTACCCAAGAACTTCTGTGCAAATTGAAATTAAGGGCAGTAATAGCAGACAGCTTTTAGTTTGAACACAACAGACCTTATGCTGTACGTATCATAAGCAAATATGAACACAGATTACAGCGCTTGTACATTTAGAGACAAACTGGAGGGATTAATTTAGAGCCAAGAAAATAGATTGGTTGCAAAGTGCTTACCATCTTCATTGAGCTTCTTCAATAGCTGTGCTTTTGTTGGAATGACATACATCCCAGCAGCAACAGCCTTTCTGATAGCCCATCCATGGTGAGGAGCAAATACTTGGGCATAAGCCTTGGAAGCTGGGTCTCTCAAAGAATCACCCCTGACATGGGATCAAAAGGGAATCTTAACCACCTCTGCCTAACTATAGTTAAGAGTGCGTGAAGTGGAATATCAAAGTCAATTTGCTCAAATTTTGCAGCTAAACTTGGTTTCTTTAAACTGGGAAATCAAGTTATCATATGAAAGTTTAATTAGCATCAATGAACAGGAAAAAGAAAGAAGTCTACTGAACAATGGGCCAACAAATGTCCTGTGCGAGTATATGGCAAAGTCGTATTTAAATTTCCTACACATCAAACAACAATTATAGTGAGGTCGAACAAATTAGTCCCTGAAAGAGGACACAATGTGGCCTCGATCCTTCAGTTTCAGTTACAGAATAATACCAAAAACATTAATGGTGTAACCAGCTTCAAACACCCATTTTAAGTTTCGTAGAAAACAAAATAGTTACATAGAAATCAGAAACCTTCCAGGAGTTTTATTCTTCCTTGTTATTTCTTAACATAATATTCAATTCTCAAGTCTAATCAATAAACCATCCAAATGATTGCTTAGACTGCAGCAATAATTAACATCAAGGAACAGCCTTTGGAATAGTTGCATCACTATCAAGACAATGAAGTAATAGCCATGAAATTTAAAAGATGCTGTTAAAACTACATACATGAATTGGTTTCCCTAAATAAAATAAATGTCATCTTGATGTCTATAGTTATTGGGCAGACATCAACCTCACATCCATGATGTACTGCTGTTTTAACACAGAAATTGGCATCAGAACTAATCATCATAGCTCAAATACATAGCTAGTTGTACAATTATAATCAAGACCATACACTATAAATCTCTTATAACGGGAAACTAAAATTCTTCTTAACATAGTTGTCTTGATAAAAAATTCCAATCCCAAGAACTTACTCAAAACACCTAAGAAAGGAGAAGTTGAACAGAGAAACGGCCCAAGTCCAACCAGGCTTGGGGCTTCATTCCAATAACATGATCCCAAGTTATACTGATGACTCATGCCTACTCCTTTGGCATCAACATAAATACGGACATCCCTAGCTAAACCCTTCCAATATGACCAATTCTGTAACCTTTCAATAGTTGCCAACAATCCTATGTAACTCACATGAACTCCATCATCTCCCATAGAAATCAATTTATTTCTCAGTGCAGAATCAAAGCTCACAACTAGCATTCCCTTCCACCTAAGCAATTTATCCCTCCATTTGTAAGTACCTAAATGCAACACTCTTGATGAAGACTTGCAGTGAAGGATCTTAATTCGATCTAATACCATAGTATTTACTTGAGATACAGTTAGCGTTAGCAATTCAACATTGAAAAATATTCTGGACAAAGATATCAACTGCTATAGTCTCCTTTCCACTCTTGTATAGCACCTCAAAATCATATCCAAACAATTTAAATAACCAAGTTTGCCGGAATGATTTACCCTTTGCTCTAGCAAATATTTGAGACACTTGTGATTTTTTTGAACTACAAACAACCTCCCGTTCAAATAATGATGCCCATGTTTCATGGTTTAACAACAGCTAGGAACTTTTTCTTACAAGTGGATAACCCCAAGTGTTTAGTTGCTAGAGCTTTCCTTAAGAATGCCAAAGGGTGTTGATTTAACTGAAGTACTGCCCCAATCCATATCCCCCAACATCAACTTCAATTATAAAAAGTTATGAGAAATTTGGCAAGGCTAACACTAGTGTGATTGTAATGGCTCTATTCAAATTATCAAAAGCTTGTTGCTCCAGTTCATACCATTCCCATCTTGCTGATGCTTGTTTTTTAAGTAATTTAGTTAGAGGCCTATTAATCCCTCTATAAAGTTCAATCTTCCATAGTAACCCATAAGCCTAAGAATTGCATTAATTCTCTTAGTGATCTAGGAACTCACCATTTTGTATTGTTTTCACCTTCTCTTCAATTTCCACTCTTACTTCAAAACCCAAATACTCCACTTGTCTTGCTCCAAAATTACACTTACTCCCCTTCCTAAACAACTGATGATCCTTACATAACTGCATTGCATTCTAAGATGCTCCAATTGTTATTGGAATGAACCATTATATATAAGAACATCATCAAAGAAAACTATAATAAACTTCCTTAAAAAACCTTTTAAAAATCTCATTCATGAGACTTTGAAAGGTTGAAGGAACACTGGATAAGCCAAAATACATGACTAGAAATTCATAGTAGCCCTCATAAGTTTTGAAGACTATTTTCGAATACATCAATGTGCATTCTAATAATAAGATATCCTAACCTCAAATCCAACTTAGAGCACCAACTAGAACCATGAAACTTATCAAGAAACTCTTCAACTAGTAGAATTGTCATTGATGTTCTAGTTGTTCAATTCTTTATAATCTATGCACATCGTCTAAGAATTGTCTTTATTTTTAACCGAAACCATAAATGAAGCATAAGGACCACTACTATGCTAAATGAACCTTGTTTCATCATTTCTTGAAATGAATTCTCGATTGCGTCCTTTGTAGTCCTACATAGCAATTCCATTCTCTCTTTTAAGTGAATTCTATGATCTTGCTTTCTACTAGGGGATAGTTGATTGGGTTCTTAAAAAAAGGTTACAAATTTTGCTAGTAACCAATTAATCTTGTCAAAAGTGATAGGCTGACAAATTCCCAAATTCACTTGCAAAAGTTGACAGTCAATAGGATACGATAATTGCAACATATATAGCAGCCCACAACTAAAATTCTTCAACACTTTATGGAAATCCTTCCTTTAAATCACCTCGCAAGTCCTACCAGGATTCCCTATCAATGTGACTAACAAATCGTTCCAATATAAAGCCATGGTTTTAGTTTTGAAATTACACAGAATGACGTATAAGGTAACTAGCAATTGTACTTAAGAACCATGTCACATTCTCTTAAAGAAATTACCAAAGCATCGATTGTGAACTCTAATCCTTGTATAATCCTGATGCAATTCAGACAATATTAGTGACATTTCAGTTTAAGGCCACTACCAATTGTAATCTTAAAAAGTTCCACTTCATTGGCTTCGTATTTATTCTTTTTGATCATTGATACATCTATAAATTTGTGTACTCATTAATCAAGATATGTATTGGTTTCTTCTAATGAACCCTTGTTCCTCTCATTTGTTTGAAGTCCCTTCTTGCATCCAATCCTACCATGAATTGTAGTTGCACATTAGGAGTTACTTGTCTCCACTTTCCCCAACCATGAATCCTCTTCTTCATGCGCTAATTCTTGTTCTTCCTCAACCACATACAAGAGGATTTGTTTCTTCTTGCACTTACGCCTTGGAGTAAAATTGATGTCACACCAAAAGTGTAGCCCCTTGATCTCTTTTAATCAAACTCCTTATTGCTAACTATCCTTGAAGCCCTCAAAGTTTTGACAAAGCTCATCCTAGAATTATTTCCTTGGTTATTAGGCGTTGGTGATACCATCATGGTGCTTATGCTTGGCTATTAGTGGCCCTAGATGAGATCTGATTAGTGATGATCCACTCTTAGAATTTCCTACATTGTGAGGTGATTTAGTTCTCATTTTAAACAAATGAGAAATTGAAATTTGCCGCTACTATTGCCTCTTGCTTCTTGGCTAGCACATACTCCTATTGAAAACTTGGTGGATCAAAAAACTACATTTGTCAATTCCAACTCCAGTTTCAACCCTTTTTAAAAGAATTGCACCAAATAAGCCTCAGATAATGACTATCTATTCGAATAACTATTGAATTTAGCATAATAATCTTGCACAATCCTTCCTATTTTAACACTTCTAAATCACCAACAAGATCCTCAAATATTACCTCATCAAAACTTCTAAGTTAGAGAAACTATAAACTCTTCCCACCCTATAATTTCGAACATATTTTTGTTTTTCAAGTACTCCCAATACCATTCATGAGTTCTTTCCTCAAGATGCATGGCCTCCATTCCCAACTTTATGTACCATCCCTTCACACACTTGCACCTTTAAAAATTGTGAAATCTATCTTGCTAATTCTTATCATAATCGTATAACTATCATTTTCAAGAAGAGTTCAAGTTATAATACCTTATTTCACCTTTCCCGTTGTCACCAAAATGCTCTCATTTCCAAACCCATGGATGAATTGATTGAACATCATCTTCAACTGATTTTACAAAAACAATTTTCCATTGCGTTTCTGTTATTCGAGGAGGACCTTAACACTTTGCTCCAACTTTCGTAACTCGAATCTCTAGTACTTTTCACCATTGAAGAGCCATAAAAGATTCGAATGCTTTGATACCGATTGTTCTGAATAAAAATGCCCAAGAACTTACTCAAAACATCTTGAGATTAAGAGAGAGAAGAGAGAATAGAAGTGAGACAGGGAGAGAGAATTCAAAGAGGGAATCAATGAATTTTGTTATTGCATAAAACAAAACCATTACGGGAACAGATACTCATAACAACCCCAAAAAGCAGCCAATTTTCCATAGCCACTTATACAGTTTGTTAAAGAAAGGAAAGAGAACTAATATTGTGCTTTTCATCTTATTTTTTCATCCTCACACGTCCTCCCAAAACTCATTTTTCCACAACAACAGCAGTGTGTTTAACAAGCTCAAACTCTTAGCTAGAGGATAGACCAAGCCTCCCAAAGTATAATATCAAGCACTTACTTCTGTTACTTTCCCATTTTGCACCCAAGTTCTACTATTTTCTACTGACTCGATGTTTCTACTTCTCTAAGATTTATAAGCAAATATATCAACCCTTTTCTCACCAACCCAACGAGGATGATGATCAGATATGAATCCAATTCACTAACTTTTAACGGATTCTCATATAAGATATTTATGAGTGAGGATTTATAGTGTGCATACTCTGTAACGAGAATTTGCTCAAAGAGCAGTTTAACCATATCCAAACCCCGTTTCACCCTCAAAAGATTTCTAGAATGACTACCAGCTTTCTTCACGGAGTTATCTCGCACATCCCTTTCCAGCATAGCTTGTAATGTCACAATCGATTTCGATGCCTCTGCAATATCATGAACCTGTTACCACACAAAAAGATCAACCTATTAAACCAAACATCTCAAAACAAAAAATCATTTCAAAAAAATAAAAAATCGAAACTAGCACTTTAGCTACGTAATCCATCTCGGCGAACTTGAAGGCGATGCCCAAGCAACGGAAAAGAGGGGAAACCAGAGAGCAGGCGCGAGAAAACGGCGCCAGTTCGATCTCCGCCGAACCGGAGTTTACAGTATCGGCCAGGTCCTTGAACGCCTCCGCCATTAATCTGAGCGGTTTCTCACTCGTCGAATCCGCCATTGGAATGCGGGAGTTGGATGATTCTAATGCTCTTTGGGGTGGGTCAAAAAGGTTCTTTCTTTGCTGCTCGGCGACGCAGGGCAGAACAATAACAATTAGTAAAGAGAAAGCAAGACTTTGTCTCGGGTTTATAGTCCATTGTTTAAATCTCCAAGCTGGCCACCAAAGGGCAAGGATTTAGATTACGTAGCAGACTTCAAGTTTTATTTAGGCTTACTTATTTAAAAAAAATTCAAAATTTTTTCAATTTTTTAATTATAATTTAAACTTTAGAAAGTAGTAATAAAATATGAGAATTTTTAAATTTTTTAATTATAGCCTAAACTTCAAAAAATGACAATAAAATGTTCAAACTTTCAATTTTTTCAATTCTAACCGACTTTATCTGTTATTCTCTTGATGTCCTCAATCCTTTATTTTTTATTTGTTCTTTTGACACTCCAAACTACTCTCGCATTATAACGTATTACACTACTAAAGTCTTTGTTTTTAGTTTGTTCTTTTGATGCTCTTAGTGTGAGAGAGTCAGGGCTGCGTAATTTGAAAATCAAAGGGTGAGGACATCGAGAAAACAAACTGAAAACGAAGGAAAAAAAACTGAAATCAAAGCGTAAGATTGTTGAGGCTGCGTAATCTGATTTAGGTTATTTTTAAACAAAGACGTAATTTCATTAATCTTCATTTATTGTATTAATTTTGGCTTATGTATATTAATAGTTAAGGTTTCTGAAACACGTTGTAAGTCACATCAGTAAACTTAACGGAAACACTAATGTTGGGCTAAAATTGGAAAAAATTGAAAGTTTGAATATTTTATTGCTATTTTTGAAGTTTAGCCTAGAATTGAAAAAAATTGAAAATTTTGACAATTTATTGCTATTTTTTAATGTTTGGGCTACAATTGAAAAAATTGATGAAAATTTAGATTTTTTAGTAATTAACCCTTTTATTTATATGTTCAAATATGCAATTTTAATTATAGTAAGACTTATTTTTCAAAAAAAAATTATAGTAACAAAATGGTCTTGTATTTAAAGTTTGGTGACCAACGACATCATATAAGTAGTAGTGGAAGAGATTGTTTAATTGTATTTATATAATTAAATTTTTAATTTATGTTTTTTGAAAACTTCAAAAAGTCAAGAGATTCAAAATTATTTATTAATTGATCCGATACGAATACGTAATTTATAGATATTGTCACTAATATATATATCTATTTTGTATTTAATTCTTATATTTTCAAGAATTGTGATCAATAAATATAAATTGCCTTTAGTTACCTAATTAATTTATATTTATGATTAATTAGATTAGGTTAATTTAATTTATAATGTTTATGTAACTACATCCTATCAAATTCAATTTGAATTGAATTTTGATTAAAATAAATCAATTTAAATAGAAAGGTTTTTGATTGCATTTAGTTGGTCGAACTCTTTTCTAATTAAAATTTATTGGGTTTATGTTCATTGTATTATACTTGGTTGCATTGAGTCATGTCCTTTTTTATTCATTTAATCATAATTAGCCTTAAATAAAATTATTAGAAAATTTATTTTAATGTATAATTTATTTTGGTTGTAAAATATTGAACCATATTAGGATGTTTAAGATTAGTTTTTATTTTAACTCAACAATTTTAATTTTAATTAATTTTTAGTTGACGGAAAGAGAAAATTTTGAAAAATGATAAAAGTAGAAAATAGGAGTGTGAGTAAGTATAAGATAAATTTTAGAGTTTTATTTGTGAAAGGAACATCTTAATGAAGTGGAGGGAAGACTCAAAAGAAATGCTTATAGGGATGCAATGATTAGAACTAAAAAAGGCATTAAAATAACAATATTTTAAAAAAGAAGAAAACTAGAAAAATAAGGGCATTAACATCGAAATAAAAAGAAAAGGATCAAATCTTAACAAGAATCTTATTTCCTTCTGGTGTTCATTCTTATTTGTCTTTCCAAATGATAGCCAATTTTCTTAACATTACCTTTTGTCTATGGTTTTAATACAAGTTTCCAAAGAAGTAGTCTATGGTCCTTAAGAAACATCCAAAATACTATTTCAAGTCCCTGGATTATCTCAACCATCCATAGACTTGAAGCAAAGGGAAACAACAGCTTGAGGAATTACAATGAAGATCTTAAACTCTGTGTAGATCATTTGGGTGTACTATTCTTATTGCATAAAAACTTCTTAAGGGTTATACTAGAAGGAACTCTCCTCCAAATTTTGCGATTAAGATTGATTTCAATAAAGCTTTTGATTTCATTAGCTGGTCTTTCCTCTTCCAGGTTCTTAAGGCTTTCAGCTTTCCTGATAGTTTTATCAATTAGATTAACGCGTGTGTCTCTACTACTGCCTATTGTGTTTTAATTGATGTCACCCTTTCTGGTATTATTAAGGGGAAGAAAGGAATTAGATAGGGTGATCCTTTGTCTCCCTATCTATTTATTCTGTGTATGGAAGTGCTCTCTCAATTGTTGAAGTTCAATGCCTCTCATAATCCTAAGTTCAAGTTCCATTCTAAATACAGAAGAATATCTCTTACTCATCTTAGCTTTGCAAATGACCTAATTCTCTTCTCAAGAGCTCATCCTAAATCTGTTAAGCTATTGATGGACACTCTTAATAGGTTTTCTAGGATGTCGGTTCTCAAAGTGAACTTTAATAAAAGCCATTTTGTTCTTTCAACTATTGCAGATTCTATGCAGGATGCTATCTCCTGCATTACAGGAATGAAAAGGACAATTCATTCTTTGAAATATCTTGGTCTTCCTATCACTACTAGAAGACTAACCTTGAGCAAATGTCTACCATTCATTGAAAGAATTCAAAAGAGAATCAGTAAATGGACAAATAGATTTCTTTCCTTTGGAGGTAAAGTTCAGTTAATTAAATCCATTTTATGCTCCTTTCACTTATATTGGAGTTCACATTTTCCTTTTTCAAGGAAGTTGATCAAATCCATAGAGAAATTGATGAGAGATTTTTTATGGGGTAAGGCAAATGGAAATCCAAGTTTTCCTAAAGTTAAATGGGGTGATTTGTGTAAACCTAAGGAGAAAGGAGGGCTGAGTATCATCTCTATAAGGGTAGCTAATAATACTTTTTTGATTAAAAGACTTTGGAGGGTGATTCAAGATAAAGATTCTCTATGGATGAGATGGCTTCATAGTTATTTTTCAAAAGGAAATAGTATATGGTCTGTTCTTATAGATCTTCCTTCTCTTGGTTTCTTAATCATCTTTTGAAGAAAAGGGATGAGGTGGTAAATGAAGTTAGTTGCAAAATAGGGGATGGGAAATATGTTTTTCTATGGCATGATAACTGGACTGGTGTCGGCCCCTTATCCCAAAACCTTGAAGTTGTCTTAGCATTTGCTAGGTTGGATAATAAGGCGAAAGTTGTTGTACTCGTCAACCACAATGAGTGGCTGCAGTTTCCACAAGCAATTTAGCAACTGAAACCTTCCTATGCTCTAGATCCTCATTCTTAGGATAGTTACCTTTGGCTTGGAGTTCCTATTGAGAGATTATCTAGTAAAGCTTATAGGAAATGGATTTATAGTTCAGATCAGATGTGCCTTGGGTTAGAGTGATCTCGAATAACTTTCTAAGACCCAACACGTTTTTTTCCCTATGGTAGTTGTTGGACCAATGGAGGTTGACAAACTAAATCCTTCTATGTTTTAATAATAATAAAACTTAAAGAATTGGTTAAGAAATAATTTCAGGTATTTGGATTAAAATGGTGGTACACTCATCGACTAATGATGGCACAAGTTGACTATTATGTTGTTGATGATTTTCAAGTCAGATGAAATTTAAATAAAGTTGATTTGTGAAAATCAAGATTGCAATAATGAGTATCAGAGTTAAACAACGTGCATTTCATGAGAAGATCTTGTATGAAGAATTCCAATAAGCATCTCAACAATCAAAGATTGTAGATTGTGTGAGATCTG
>JAOTBA010000002.1:25203488-25215425 GCA_025629845.1 Erythroxylum squamatum | reverse complement strand
TCATCAACTTTCTTAAAGCACAAAAACATCTCTAACACAATACATATACAAAAACACTCATTGAATTTCATTTAATACCTCTAAATTTTTACTTAAAGATCGGGGTCCAACATTTTCACATAGTAGATTTTCTTCTTGTTATCCGTGATTTTTTCTCCGGTTTAAAAGTTTCTATGTAAATTTTCTTGTGTTGTTATTATTTCTTTATTTTCTGAATTTTTTTTTGTCAATCAAATATCCTTGAGTATGAGTTCGAGAGGTTTAAATTCCCAACAAAACATACTCTTCTATCAATAAAATGTCGTAAAGATATCCAACAACCAAAAGGCAATGTATTTATAGCTAACAACCCTTCAAATGGTTGCTAAACACACAAACTAGCGTTAAAACTATTAACTTTTAAATATAAGAGGCTAGTCAATGACATACCTTCAACTAGGGTATCAACTAGCCTATCCCCTAACTCTACTTAACCATCATCATATTGAAAATGTATTATATAATCTGCTAGCCATTGAAATCCTTCAGTTAACTGATGGAACACTTTCAACTAGTCGAAGAACTAGCTAAAAGTTTAAGGAAAGGGGACAAAAAATGCAATGCACAAACTGGAACGTGTCAAGAAGCCAGCTAGAGAGCTGAGGCAGGACTCCTCGAGGAGCAAAGGCTTACAATTCTAGGGAGAAATGAGCTCAAGAACTAGGATGGCAAGAAAGCTGAAATTTGTATAATATGAACAGCGACATTAGTTTCATTTTTCTCAACGTAATATTGACCATTGATTAATGTAGCTTTGTGTAACTTGTAATTGCCTATTGGGAACGCAATTACAAGTTAAAAACCAAAATGCCTGATACGACATTTTCACAAAAAATAAGAAAAAAGAAACAAAAGAGGCAAACAACTGTTAAATGACAATTTCCCATCCATTCTTCAAGTTGTCCTCGATCTTTACAAGCAATGGTTAGTAAATCAGCTAACACCTCTAACCATAATCCCCTCTTAACAAAAATCCGACGGAAGTGAGGCCAATGGGATATTGAAACCCCATAAAACTTCCAATTCCAACCTAATCATATTCATGTTCCATAGAAACAGAAATTTATATGGATGAAAGATCTTCGTATATGGTCTTAATGCCTGGTCTCTCCGACACAGACCTTATACAGCTTAGAGCTATTCCAAGGACCTCCTTCATTCCCTTCTCAACTGCTGGATTACCCATTTCAGGATTCAGTGCAGGATCAACACATTCTGAACCACGGCCTTCTGCAACCCTCAACCGGATCCAGTCTGTCAAGTCAACCCTTCCGTCTTGACCAGAAATCACATCACCTGCACATCTGCCGGTTAGAAGTTCCAGCAAAAGCACTCCAAAAGCATAAACGTCCGACTTAAATGAGGGAAGTGGTTTCTTGGAGGCTGCCAATTCTGGTGCGCGGTAGCCCAAAACCCCAGCATCAAGTATCTGCTCTATAATGCCAGCCTGAGTCATGAGTCTATGGAGGCAGTAGTCTGCAACTCTTGCATTCAGTTCTGGCCCATCCAGCAGCACATTTGTCGCTTTAAGATTACCATGTGGAACAGCACGGTCGAAATGGAGATAGTTCAGGCCACGTGCAATGTCAACTGCTATTTTCAGCCTCTGAGGCCAGGTCAATGGTGGGCCTCTTCTTCCCGGTCGATCTGTAAATTTAACATTCCTAAGAAGTGAAATAGAATATGATATAAAATGCATTGGTTTGCAATGATCTTATTTCACATGAATACATAACAACAAGATGATTGGGACAGACAAATAGAGGGTCGAGAACTTACCATAGAGAAAGCTTGCGAGGTTTCCAGGTGAGATATAATCTGAAAGAATTAGCTTCTCATGCTGTGTGGGCCCCCAGTAATATCCTCTCAACCCCACCACATTTGGATGCCTGATATTTGAAAATTTTTTAGCCTCTTTAGCAAACTCTTTTTTCTGTTTGGCAACCCCCTCCCTTAACCATTTAACAGTCATGAACAGTCCATTATCCAGTGTTGCCCTATAAGAAGTTCCATGACTGCTCCTCCCTAGCACTTCAGCGGGAGCCCTTGACAGCTCCTGAGGTGTCAATGTGATTGTATCATCAAGAAAATGCAGCTCACCCACCAGTCGATCTGGTGACCTCACATCCAGTCTTGCAAGGGTTTCAGCAGCAAATGAATCCCCAGATTCTGGGGACCACGATAAATGGCTGTTCTTTGATGGTGAGAAGCCAGTTACTGCAGCCATTTTCTCATGAGGACTGATTACAACAGCTGATGATCCTTTCCTTGATGCAACAAGATCCTCTGCCGAGACCATCAAGGCACCTCCACTGCCTGCTCCACTGGCACTGGAAGGATCTGTAGGACTGTGCCCGCGGATAGCTTTACTTGTCAAAGGATCAGGAGGAGATCGCTTTGACAAGCAAACGTAGTGTATGAAGATAGTAAGCATGATCAGAACAATAACTGCAATCACACAAGAAACTATTATCACCACCTTCACAATGGTATGGATAGGTTTCCTTCTAGGCTTTTGAGCTGGAAACCTGCTCGATCCAGGAGGACCACCTCGAAGACTTAAACCACTGTTTCCAGGGTAGAACGAAGTGCTAGGAAACCTTCTCAAATTTTCTGGTACAACTCCTGAGAGATCATTATAAGAAACATTGAAGTTTGAAAGGGTGTTGGATAAATTGCTTGGTAAAGGTCCTGTGAAATGATTTTTGGATAAATCTAACAAGGTTATGGAGCTCATGTCAACCATGGAAGTTGGCAGGGAACCAGACATATTATTCCATGCAAGATTGAGCATTTGAAGTCCAACCAATGATCCAAATTCATCAGGAAAATAGCCATTTAGCTGATTACGTGAAAGATCAAGAACTTGAAGGTTCGATTTAGTGTTTGAAGGGGGAGAAAATTCAATAGCACCTTGAAGTAAATTATTCTCAAGGTAGAGTTCTTCCAAAGTAGGTAAAGCTAGCAAATCAGCCAGAAGAAGACCAGATATTTGGTTGAAACTGAGATCTAGGACTCTAAGCTTTGGATACCAAGTAATAACTTTAGGGAGAAAGCTACTGAGAGAATTATGAGAGAGGTTGAAATGATTCAGACGCAAAAGTTGGGGTGATACATCAGGAATCAACCCTTTCAAACGGTTCTGGCTAAGATCAAGATACTCAACGTTTTCCCACTTGGAAATTCTGGTTAGATTTCCTTCAAAGTGATTGTTTGATAGATCAAGCACAGCACAGCTTCCGGCAAGCAAGGGAAGTTCACCAATGAGGGCATTTGAAGAAAGGTTGAGGACACGTAAAGTTGTTGACAGAAGCATACTTACAGGCCCTGAAAAAGGGTGTTATAGTGTTAAGAAGTATGATAAACCAATTTACATTCTACAACCAGCTAAATGACTCACTAATAAGCATAAATTCAAAACAAGTATCACATTGTTTTAAATATTAAGGTAAAAGACTTGGACCTCCCTTTTGCATTTTGGGAAAGTGCAAACCACAGGGGAGGTCCAAGTTTTTAACCCTAATGATTAAAGCTATAACAAACACTAAAGTGGTACCTGAGAGATTATTGGCACTCAAGTCCAGTTCAGTTAAAAGAAGAGAATCTCCTTTTAATAGGTCGTTGGGAATAAAGCCTGAGAACCTGTTATTACTGAGCCTAAGGACCTCAAGCTCATAGGCGTAATCAAATCCTGGCAACTCTCCAGAAAGCTGATTGTAGCTCAAATCCAACACCTTCAAGTTTGCAAACAAGTGAAGCTCACCTCCCCCTGTAAGTGATCCAGTAAGCTGGTTGTGGCTTAGATTCAAGTGCTTAACACTATCAGAAATACCAGGCAGTACTGTCCGTGAACTATAGCTTGCAAGCAAATTTGAACTGAAGTCAACATGGCTGGCATTAGTTAGGAGAAAAAACTCCCCATCTAGATGATCATTGAACATATTCCCATGCAAATCGAGCACCTGTAGACCTAAAAGCAGTTCAAAACCCCTAGGTATCTTACTAGTAAATCCATTTAAAGATAGGTTCAGATACAGAAGGCTATTCAGCCTTGTCCATGATGCTGGAAGTGGGCCAGAAAAGGAGTTGCAGCTGAAGTCCAAGGATTGGATGGATAAAAGCTCCGAAATTGAGTCAGGAATTGAACCCGAGAAATTATTCTCAGCTAATGAGAGGTTCCTTAGACTCTGTACTCTACCAATTCCCACAGGTATTACAGAAGAAAAGAGATTGCTGGACAAGTCCAAGAACTCAAGGCTTTTGAAGTCACCAATATTTTCAGGAATTTTACCCGATATAGAGTTGCTCGACATGGAGAGTTTCACAAGTTTTGTAAGGCTAGCAAACACACTCAAGTCTACATCAGCAGAGAGCCCCAGGTTATCGAGGACAACACCAGCAACATTTCCACCATTGCACACTATACCATTCCAAGAAGCAGGACAACCATTGAAATCAATAGACTCCTCATTCCATGATTCAAGGACATAACCTGTAGGATCATGCTTGATACCTTTCTTAAATTCAAGTAATGACAAGATTTCTTGAGAAGGGAGCTGCCCCAGTGCGCAGAGACAAAATAAGGATAATATTAAAAGCCTAAATAGCTTCATATTCCTCCTACCAATGATCCGCCAATGTTCAATACATAATCTGAGTGAAAAATAAAGAAAAGTTTTTATATTTAGCAGGCAGATCTAAATTTCAGACCATGAAATGTTTAACAAGAAAGAATCAACGCAGAAAAGGCCTTTATTATCAAGAAGAAGATCATTTAACCCTTTACAACCCGTAAAATTAGAACCAAAATCTCACATTTTAACTGAAATCTTCAAAAGAGCTCTATATTTCAGGATTTTACCTGGCAAAAGGCCAAATTTTGTAGAAGAGCCACACGGGATTGATTCTGCTTCCAGCAACAAACGCTGGAATTCAACAAAGGAAACTTAATGTTTATAGTGGCGTCAAAGCTTTAAATGGAAGATATGGACCACGAACAAATTGAACAAGTTTTGACATTCAAGCAGAGAAGCCTGCTGGACTTCACATCAAGATATCAACTTTCATCAACAATGCAGATTCTTAGTACCTTTCACCTACAGAAAGACTCAAACTTTGAAACCAAAAAGGGCAAAGAGCCAAAGATGAAGAGAAGAAAGTAAAGAGAGGACCAAGAAAGACTAAAAAGAAAAATGAAAAGACCTTCTTCCTTAAGTGGAGTGGAGGGTTCACTATTAACTAGACATGGGTTTTAGCTTACCTTAAACAGTTTACACTACATTAATACAGAACAAACCAGGGTGAACATGTTTCGCTTAAGCTTTTGCATTCGATGGTTAAAAGCATTTTTAAAAAGGTCTAATCTTTCCCTCAAAAAAAAAAAGAAGGTCTAATCTTTTGCTCTTTTGAGGCTTTTAGTGTCAGCTCGTGAGCAAAAGATAGCGGGAAAATGTGAGGTCTTTTTTGGGCTTAAACGCCATAAATTAGGGATTTACCCACCAAAAAGACATGGAATCTCGTCTTTGCATAGTGGACGTCAAATGATTTATCAAATCTAATTTAATACTATTTTCGCATTTTTGGATTTACAACAAAATCCAAATACTATTTCTAGGGCTTTGTGCCATGTAAGATTTCTAACGACCCACTTCTGCCCCTTTGACCAGGTTTCTCTTCCATTGACATACACATTTGATCTCTCCCTGTTTTTTTTTTTTTTGAGAGTCACTTCAGTTCAGCAACCAAATTCAAGCGCACCGATAACTCACTAGAGGTGAAGTTGATGACGGCGTTTATGGTAGGCTGTGATGAGGTGGGTCAATGGAACTGAGGCTTCAGCCAATCAGGCATCAGAGTAGTTATTATTTGTCTTCCATTATGAACCATCATGGTCAGCACCCATGTTCTCCCAAGTCAGCTTGCGCACAGTGTGTGGCAGTAAGAAAATCAAGACGACCACAATTGATCATCAACTAATTATGTGGTCCCCGCCATCTCATGTTCTGTGTCTTTCTGTTCAGACATATCTTTGTCATAATCGGGAGTACGTGTAAATAAGTATTTCTTTTAAGTTAACTACATTAATAATTAATAATTTCTAGTGAAATTAAACGTCTCATGAAGACGTTTATAAAATCAAAGCACAATTCTTATAATATTCGTATACTAATATCAAAGATCAATCTATGTTTCTCCCTAAATACATATGTCATGCTCTCTCTCCCTTTATCTATCTATTCATCTATCTATATATATATATTAAGTCAATATCCCAAGATCAACATACAAATGATTACCTCCTTTTAACTATGGCCAATGGTTATCCCATATTTCTTCTTCGATTTGTTCAACTTATATTAGGGCTCTTGGTCATTTTCCTTTTGAAATTATTTATATTTAATGGTACTTGATATTAACCTACAAAGTAAGAATTCGATATATTTTGTCTATTCAAATAAACTTGGATTCTTACGAGAGCTTTTAAACTATTTTCCAGTGTTACGTTTTTTTAATTTACTTAACAAATATTTTTTTCATTGATAATTTTGGACACCCTTAACAAAAATGGGATTGAACATCAAACCAATATTCAATGGTATTAGCATTTGAGTTTAAATGGTATAGGACCTTCGATCAATTACAGAGTGTATTCTAAAAATTGAATTGGAAGCGTAATGTAGAAAGATCCTTCTTATGTTAGAAAATGATTATGTTCATATAGTTGAGTGGTTAAATGTTTACAATTAGTAAATTATGGAAAGGCAAGGGGACCCTCTGTCCCCTTACTTATTCACGCTAGCGATGGAGGGCTTTTCAAGGTTACTGAATAAAATGGTGCAATGCAATGGGCTATATCAGTATCATCGTCTCTGTCAGGAACTGAATTTGTCGCACCTTATGTATGCGGATGATCTAATTTTATTATGCAAAGCTGATCAGCATGTGCTAGAAATGATGATAAGTTTGAAAGACACATTTTCCAGATGGTCGGGCATAAAGATGAACCGTCAAAAGAGTAGTATTTATATTTCAGACGATGTTCATAATCGTGAGCAGCTTAGTGGATTGGTGGGGTTGCCACTTCACAAACTACCATTCAGCTACTTAGGTGTGCCAATCACATTTGGCAAGCTAAGGTATTCTGAATTCCTTCCTCTGTTGGAAAAATTGAAGAAGCGTATTAATGCATGGCAGAATCGTTTTCTTTCCTTTGCTGCGAGAGTTAGCTTAATTGTTTCTATGTTGAATAGTATGCATGTAAATTGGGCTGCTCATGTTATTCTTCCGAAAAGGGTTATCAAAGAAATAGAGAGGATTTTGAAGACTTTATTATGGACGAGCAAGAATGATAAATGTAAGGGAGCTAAAGTCAAGTGGAGCGAGATTGTTAAACCCAAGAGGCACGAGGGTTTGGGCATCATTTCGATAACTCAGATGCAACGAGTATTGCTTATGAAGCGTATTTGGAAACTATTTGTTGACAGAGAAGCATTGTGGGTTAAATGGGTACAGATATATCGACTAAAGCGACAGAGTTTCTGGCAACTACAAATGAGCTCTGAACTTTCTTGGATTTTTAAAGGACTGATGCAAGCCAGAGATTTGGTGTACCCAGTTATTAAGTGCAGAATAGGTGATGGTGCAGATGTGAACTTTTGGTTTGATAATTGGCATGACTCCAGTCCTCTTTGGTTGAGACAAGACCTGGCCGGATTTAGAACTAGAATTTCCAAGGTGGAATCTGTGGCAGGGGTGGTTCGGGCACGGGAGAGATGGAGTAAGTGCAGATATGGCCATGTGATGGAGTCGGTCTTGGTTGGTGTTCGGCTTAGTAATGCTTAGGACGGGTGGATGTGGACAGCCAACCTTAATAGGTCTTTTACATCAAAATCAGCACAAGCAATTGGACGAGACAGGATGACAGAGGTTTCATGGGCGGATTTAGTGTGGCAACGGGTATTTTCTCCAAAAGCGGCATTTTTTGTGTGGTTGTCTATTCAGAATCAGTTGCGAACGAAAGATAGATGATTTGATACTTTTGATCTTGTTTGTGTATTATGTAACTTAGTTAATGAGAGTAGAGATCATTTGTTTTTTGAATGTGATTACACTAAATCGGTGTGGAGTAGGATTATGCTTTTGATGGGGAGAATTCCCTCCTCTTATCAGTGGAGTGAGGTGGTAGAAGAGGTTATTCAAGAAACTCGTCGAGGACGGATAGATGGTCTAATTTATAGGACTTCTTTCATATGGTGATTTATAATTTATGGAAGGAGAGGAATCGACGGTTGTATAAACATGAAGAGCGCCACAAGTATGAGCTAGCGGATTGCATTGTCAACTCGATTCGGGAGGTTCTTATGGCCCATGGGAAGCACGAAGGTGTAAGTGTAGCAATGAAAGGACGCTGGAATGTTTAGATGGTGTGAGCTTCCAGGTTGAGAGGTTTTTTGCGTTTGTAACTCTTTACGTTTTCCAGTTGTAGGATTATACAGTGTAGTGTTTGGTTTTTGGTAATATAATTTTCTTCAAATTCAAAAATAAAACTATGGAAAGATAGAGAAAAATCTAAAAGAAAGAAACTAGAAAGTTACGAATAAAAAAGTTGAATTTGATGATTGAATTATAAAATAGAAAAGGTATCAGTTAATCAGACACCTTACTTTACCTGCTTAAGTAGTTACCTAGGTTTGACAAAAAGAAATTGCAAATTTAGGAAGCTTTAAAAAATTAGGGTGTGAAATTTAAAAGCATAATAGTGAACTTAAAATAAATCATGAGGGTGAATGCTAGGAGATCACAATTTTACCTAACGCTTAAAATAGAATACATAGATTGATATATAGGGTTTATAATTAAAATCAAGGTGAATTGTTGTATACCTAAGAGTTTGTTGTTTTATCTAGTTTGAAAATAAAAGTAGAATATCTAGAAAGGATCCAAGATTTGAAATAAAAAATTATTTTGAATGGATCATAGATCTTGGAATTATAAAAAAAGGGATAAATTTGAATCTTAAGCCTTAGGATAAAAATAAAAGACATAGAATGGATCATAGTTCTCAAGATTAAGGTTAAATGTATAGTACATAGAATGGATCATAGTTATCAAGATTAAGGTTAAATGTATAGAGATATGTATTAGGGCTTAAAAAAAGGGAAAAAAATATAATATGGGTCTGAGGGCTGTGAAATGAAGAAAAATGCCTAGAATCATATCTTAGGGCTTGAAGTGATTGATATTTCTAGAATTGGGTCTTAAGGCTTAAAATTAAATTTGATATTCCTAAAGCTGGTTCTTAGGGCTTAAAATGATAAAATGCTTGAAGTTGTCTCTCAGGGCTTGAAATTAAAATGAAATGCCTATATGTGGATCTTAGAGCTTTGAAAATGAAGAAAATGCCCTAGATCTTAGGGCTTTAAATGAAATTGACAAGCCTAAAATTGAATCTTAAGGCTTGAAATGAATTTGATATGTTTAAAGTTAAGTCTTAGGGCTTAAAATGGAGAAATTGACTAAAAAAAAGTTATGTTTTATGACTAATACTAAAGGCTTCAAATGAATTATGGATTAATTTAGAAGGGAGGGATAGGAATTGATGACTTGGGCTTGACTTAAACTTTGAGGTTTTATGGGCTTATGATATGGATTTTCTTTTAATCTTATCTAGCATCTTAGTGGTTTTTTTTATTGAGTGCATTCCCCTTTCTTGCATTGTGTAGTCCTTTAACAACTAATGAAGTAACAATCAAAAGAAAAGGATTGATTTTAGGTTTATTTTACATTTGGGTATGTACTATACACTTAGGCACTGAGCATAGAACCCAATTATCAGAAGAGCTTATTTGATTTAGAATTTTGAGAATTGAAGGTCTAAATGATATTTTAATTAATTTTGAAAACATGATGGTTGAGTGTATAGTTGATTATATTTCCAATGCTACTATAGCTTTTCATATTATAAATCTATCACTCACTAATTGAGTAAGTGTTCCTATCGTTGGTAAGCAAGGTATTGATCCCACAAAGAAGTGGTATGGATATAAAGTCTAACACTATTAAATAAACTTAACAAATAAAGAGATTTCTTTTTTTAGAATAAAGAAACATAAAACAAAACTAACCTAATAACTCATAATAGTTAAAGAAATAAATGATAAGACAATTATTAGAAAAAAATAGTGCAATCAAATAGTTATGTAAAGATGAGAACTTCCCCTAGTATCACTATCCATTCATGATTTAATTAAACTAGAATGGATATAGTCTCTAGACTAATATGACCTGTAGATATTGAAACTACATATGTCGAGTTAAACTATCTACTCTCTTATTGGTTAATTTATATCTCTATCTTTGCTATCACCCCTTTAAATGCATTAAGTTATGTGAAATTTCATGAAAGGTTTCACCCTAACACTAGGAAGATCACGTAGGTCTCCATCGTGAATCCTATTTAACCCCTCTATTTAAGCCATAAGCCGCTCATATGCAAACTCTCTTGAGCCATTTACATATGAATTAAAATAACATATAAACATCAATATGAATAAATCAGTATTAATCCCAATAAATATAGCTCAGAAAAATGTATCCCATATCATAAATTAAATTAAATTACTCCATATAAAAATAAAGGTTTTCCTATCTAAACACAAAAAGAACATTTGGTCTCAAACATATTTAAAATAATGAAACTAAATGAAGAAAATACATAAATCAAATAGAAGTAAATATATATAAACTCCTTAATTTCACCGCTAGCTTGATCTACTAAGATGGTGTTTGGATCTTGATTGTCTAGTTAAAAATAACTAAAAATTAATTGCCCAAGGGTTGATAAGCCTTTTAATAGCTAACCGTAGCTTTTAGAGAGAAAAAGATGTCTTTTCTCTAAAAAATGATTAAAGTCTTAAAAAAATTAGGGATTATGTTAGACCCCGTTTCCGGAGCCTAACATCAGAGTCGTGAGAACGTGAGCATATTACCCTATATGGTTATTTTTGTGAACCCTCATTAGCCATCATCTCACAAGGGTGGTGTGCCCAGACGAATCACTCACCAAAATCACAATCTTATTGATTCAAACATGATTGTAATCTCAATCTTATTGAACCTATTTCGGGACAATTGACATAACTTTCACTAGAGATATCGGATTCAGATTGTCTTAGGATGGTTTCAAAGAGGACTTCGAGGTCTACAACTTTCGTGAAGACCTTGAAGAGAGATTTTGCCATCTAGAGGCTCAAAATTTTGAATTTCCAAAAGTTTAGGTGGATCAGACAAAGGGATTCAGTCAAAGATGAATAAGAAGGAGGGATTCAGTCAACGTTGAATCAGACGGAGGGATTCAATCAAGGCTGAATCAGACGAAAGGATTCAGTAAAAGCTGAATTAGATGAAGAATTTAGTCAAGCTGAATTAGACGATGGATTTAGTCAAAGGCCGAATCAGACGATGGATTCAGCCAAAGGCTGAATCAGACGAAGGATTCAGTCAAAGCTGAATCAGACGAAGAATTCAGCCAAAGCTGAATCAAACGACGGGGTTTCTACAGGGTCTTCCTCACATCATCTAAAGTTCTAAATCACTAACTACACTCTCCAAAACGTCTCCAACTTATAATTGTCATATCTCTCAACTCCGATTTCCAAAAATTTCATACTATATAGCATTGAAAAGCTAGAAAGATAAACTACAACTTCCCAGAACTTGTCTAATTTAGCCTAGATCAAAACAGTTTTTCTCCAAAAGTCAGAACACAATTTCTTACCCCTATGAAAAGCTAGAAAATGATTGGATAGTCATGGACAAAACGCCAACATATTTCATTAATATCAAAATATAAGAGTTTTACAAAGCTTTAATGGCATTTCAAGCCATAATACATCATTT
>JAOTBA010000002.1:25174605-25187133 GCA_025629845.1 Erythroxylum squamatum | reverse complement strand
ATTTGAAAACGGATCGGGTATGGGTATCCATCGGTTCGGGTTTTTACTAGACCCATATCCAAATCCATATCCACATCTATTTTTTAACATCCATTTAAAATCTATTTTTTAGCATCCGTATCTATTTTTTAGGGTCGGGTAGTACGGATATGGTTCGGGTTGAAAACCCATTACCATCCCTAGCTCAGAGTAAAGAAACTATCACTAATTATTGTCATAGGAAATGCCAACCAAAAGTTGCGAGCTCTTGATCAATCCCTTACCACATGAAGATTCGTCTCGCTATCTCCACACCTTGGGCAAGAGGTATCTATAGTCAAGTCGCTATCTCCACACAGAGGCAATGCTTCTCGAAACCATCGATCCCCCAGTAGAGTCAAGAATGGGCGGCACACTATTCACATCAAACTTGTAATTGGCTTTAAGAACTCGAACTCGTAAAGCATCATGTTTAGTAATCAAAAACCAACCAAGTCTGGAGAGAACGACATCATTATTAGCACGAATTCTTCTGAGACCAAGACCCCTTAGTTTCTTGGGTTGACAGATGTTATCCCAACTAACCAAGCTAGACTTCCTTTGATCAGGATTGGAACCCCATAAGAAAGAACGCGCAATCTTCTCCAAATCATCACACAACTGTCAGGGAAGTCTAATCGTTTGCATAGTATAAATGGGCAATGCTGAAAGTACTGATTGAATTAAGGTTACCCTGCCTGCTAAAGAAAGATGTTGAGCTCTCTAACCTTCAAGCCGCTATTGGACCTTATCAATATTATACTGGTATGTTTGCCTAGAGGTACGCTCATGAATAAGCAGCACACCTAGATACTTTCCAAGATTATTTGCAAGTTGAAAACTCATTTTCTTACTAACGGATCGAGCTAAGGGACGAGAAACATTTTTGGAACAAAAACACCGGGTCTTCTCCTTGCTTACTTTCTACCCTAAATCCATGCAGAAGGCATCCAACGTCTCTTGGATGAAACCAATCTGATCGTCTTTAATCTCAGCAAAAAGGATGAGATCGTCGGCAAAGAATAAATGAGATAGCCCAGGCCCACTCTGACTTAGCTTTATCGGTTTCCAGTTGCCTTGAGCCACTGCGCTATCAATTAAATGCCCCATTCTCTCCATGCACAAGACACATATGTAAGGCGATAATGGGCCCCCTTACCTAATTCCGCGAGTTCATCTCATTAACCATGGCTTCTTTTCATTTGGGTTCACTAAGAGTTTCCTACCAATCCTATGGGATAGAAATAGAAGACGACAACAATACAAAGGCTTTATAGGAAGGAGATAGTGAATCAAATGAAAGAAAGTTAGACATAGGTTAAAGTTAGATATAGGGTGTTTAGGGCAAGCGTGAACACCTTTTCTAATAACATCAAAATTGATAGTAGGAGAATCAGAATCAAAATGCTTAAGAGATAAAGGAGACTCATTGGATGATTTCACAGGAGCTAAATTCAAAGATGACATTTAACTAGGTATAACATGCTCAATAAATTTATCTACATGTTTTATTCAAGTATATGTTTTCAATTCTGACTTATTAAACTTTTCATCTTTAGGTTTTTCACGCTCATTATCAATGACTGGATTAAAAAATCTGCATAGGCACACTAATTTGGTGAGTCCTCTTCTTCCTTATTCTCCCCTTTAAGAGTTGATTAGGATGAAGAAAAGTAGGGCTCTAATTCCTTAAATGTGACATCCGTACTTTAAAAAAAATCAAGTTGGTGGATGATAACATTTATAACCTTTTTTAGTAGTAGAGTTCCCAACAAATGCATATTTAAGAGCACGAGGATCTAATTTCCCTGCATTTTCTTGTGAACAAAATATACACATTCAAAAAATTTAGGCGGCACAGTGTAAGAATTGTACCTTGCAACATTTCCTAAAGAATTTTAAAGTCTAATCTTTTTAGAGTCGTTTATTAATAAGAAATGAAACGAAAAGTACTACATCACCCTAGTAGACTTTTGGGGCATTCATAGTGAACATGAGGGGTCTAGCCACTTCTAATAAGTGCTTATTCTTCCATTTAGAAACTCTATTTTGGGCACTTGTATTAGCACAATTATTCTGGTCCAGTATTTCATATGAGTCAAGATAGTCACAAAAATTACCTTTCATGTCCTATGTGCCATTATCAGTCCTCAAAATCTTAACCTTAGCATCAAATTATGTGCCAATGATTTTATGTAAAGATATAAAACAAGAAAAAACCTTATTCTTAGCTCACAATAAGTAAAACTATGTCATCCTAGTACAACTGTCTTTAAAGGTGAAACCATCTACAACCAGATAAGGAAGATGTTAAAGTAGGAGCCTACATATCAAAGTGAATAGTTATAAAAGGAATAAGACTCTTATTACTAATTAAAGCATAAGAGCATCTTATGTGTTTGGAAAATTCAAAAGCATTACGAAATAGTAAATCTAAATTGCACTATTTAAACAAATTTGGATATAATTTTTCTACAACATTAAAAGATGGTTATCCTTTAAAAAGTGTTTTATGCTAATGTCAAAGCAGTGATTGATTCAAATCAATGGTGTGATATCTTTATTGATTGGAGAATATTATACCTTAACATTATCCCAATATGGAGAGGAGGACATGTATTAATGACTTAGGAATTCATCTAGTAAATTCAGTAATAAATCATACAAGGAATTGTTTAGGACAATAGGTGAAACTAAAGAATGGCATAGGGTGGTATGGAGTTCAAACATGGCTCCTCAAGCTTCCTTTCTATTATGGTTATCAGCCAATCAAAGTTTAGCTACTATAAATAGATTAACCTTCCTAAACATGCCCAATACTTATTTCCCATGCAAAGAAGCATGTGCATTTATTTATTTTTACTCAAACCCATGTAATTACTCAATTTTATATGTTATAGATTGGATGAATACCCTTACTTTGTATGCTTTGAAAACTTTTGATTAATAATGTGTAATGCTCCATTTCTATATAATGAGGTATGTGTTTTGATAGCTTTATAACCAATTATGCTTCTTCCAAGGTTATGTATTTTTGTGCCTTTCACCTAAAGCTCTTTAAATATACGGGGTTTATCCATTTAAATGATTCTCTATAGTGGTTGATGTCTTTTCATTCCCTTCTTTTTTTTTTTTTGAGGGAATTTTCATTCCCTTCTTAAAAGTGTAACTTCGAACAAGGACATTGAATCTCGTGGACTATGTTTGTTGCTTGCAAAGTGTGCCCCGAAGCAGTTCTTCAATTGTTTAAACTTGCTATAGAGTCTATAAGAAGGGTTTGGTACAATTCTATATCGAGGTTTAGCAAGGTAGATAAAATAAGTATGTCTCAAATTAAGGATATAATGAAGGGACAAAGGCGAAGATGCCAAAGGTTAGAAGGCTCACTTTAAACCTTACAAAGCCTATGACTATTATATTGGTTCCACAAAAGCACCAAAGTCCCCATTCTTACTCCCTCACTTTGAATCTAATGCCATTAGAAAGAAGCTAAAGCAACAGGAAAAGTCGAAATATTCACATCTCAGGTACATGAGTATGCGTACAATCAGTCCATTTCATTAAAATCTTAATAAATTATCACTTTATGTAGCTTTTACGATGATTAAAACCTTAGTTAGTTGAACTTAATTACTATTTATAGTACAGGTCTACCAAAGCGGTGTGGACTGCGGAGAAGAGGAGTTATCCGGTTAAAAGTGCTGGTCCCTACAACTGCTCCCGACAAGAAATCACGCGCTCTCTCTCCACAGGCATAGACAACGAAACCACTGGGGACGACACCGTTATCCATCCAAGCTACGACGTTTATGTAGAGCTCCTTCTGCTGCTATATATATTGACATTTGGCTGTCTGCATACATATCAAAATGGCGAAACTGCTTGTTATGTATTTGTCTTTAGCGATGATGATCGTGGGAGACTCTATAGCTCGAGAGCTGCGGCCGTCGTATCATGGTCTGGACTACCAGAGCAGTCCACCGTCGGGAGGGAATTTGTCTCCCGAAATGAAATCCTTCTTTGGAAAAGCAACATCCTCGTCGTCCAACGTGGCGTTTCCGAGAGCACTAAACTCCAACGACACGTTATGGTGGAGGAGCGTTGACGCCGGTGGTGGCAAGGCAAATGACGCTAGGCACGTGCTGCTGGTGGCCAGCTTGGTGTGTGGTGTCACGGGTGTGATCCTCTTAGTTGCTTCTGTTTCCATTTACCTTGTTTGGCATAAAGCCCAAGCAGCACCTTCTCAAAGTATTGTTATAGCTAATGCTGGCAAGTAAAGTTGACACTTATTTTCTGTTTCTGGTAATATCTATAGAGCAGAGTGTTTAATTATAATTCCATGAGTTATATATTAAATCGTATCTAAATGGCCAAAAATGCTATATATATATTTTTTCTTTTTCCTTAATTTAATCTTCTAGTATTTAGATTTTGCAATTTTCTTTTAACTTGCACTAGAATCGTCCATCTCAGGCACTCCCACATCCTGACAGATAGAGTAACGAGGGAGATAAATCATGATTTAATCTCACTCTGCTTTTCAAAAAAACGATCCAGTGTTTGGTACGTATAAGGAATCACCACATTGGATGAAACTCTCACACTATTATTGTCGAGACTCGAACCTAAAATCTTTTCACTCGACAACCTTTTTGAGAATCAGTTGAACCACCCATGCAGGCTCAATTCTTTGAACTAATCAGTAAGCAATGTGTAATTTTTCATTATTGGGACTAAATTATTTGAACCTTACATATTACATAGTACTTTTGGGAAAGAAATTTCGTTCTTAGTACTAACTGGAAAAATGAAAACCACCAAAATTTGTCTTTAACCTCGAAAGATAATGCGGCTGAACAGACTAATGAACCGTGACTATAGACCTTTTCTTCTTCTAAGCTGGAGTTGTCTGGTGGTGGATTGGATCCAATGACTTGGTGTTAAAATTATGCATAATAGTGATCTAAAGTTACTTGTAATTGTCAAAAGTTGAGGCATTGAATGGCTGTCATGTCCCCACCAACCCATTGAAATTCAGGTTCAAGTCCGTCAATTTGTGTCTCTTTGGCATGGCACACTTAATGATTCCCATTTTAGCTAATAATGTTAGGAGGTCAGGTACATAATAGGCTGCATGTGATTTGTTGGTAGGTGGGACTATAGTAGGGAAGGACAAATAACCTGGGCGGACTAGTAGCTCGGAGTCGATCTGGATAACCCATCCAAGATTTGACACAATAACCCAGTTCAAAGTTCAAAAACCATGGTGTTTTGGATACAAGCTAATCTACTGTAACCTAGTTCTGATGATGTCGCCCCAATCTCCACCTCCCAGATCCTCTGTTTTGTTACTCCCGTCCCAATCTTATCTCATTCTATCTTAATCATATAAATAGATAGCTAAAATGAAATGGGACAAAGTTGAAACAGGAGTAAGGGGACAAAGGATCACGTCTCCAATCTCCACAAACTCTCTTGTGTCTCTTCTTCTAGTCCATTATCGTTTACAACTGTCTAATTTTATTTTTTAGATAATTAGCCTCCAACTTGGTTATCATCGTCACGCCATAGAAATTGGCTAGGTCGGTCATGCTAGGCCCAATCTCAGGCTCAGGCATCGACGACTCATTTATAGGTGGTGATCTCCCATGCATACGTAAAGACCTAAACCTAGCAGTTATTCCAGGTATATAAGGTGCTACCTCATCTTGGAAAAGGTACGACATTAGAACCCTATTATTCTTTGTTCCTCGCCACAAAAACCCTTACAAAAAGACTAACTTGAGCGTCGGAGGGGCTTGCCGGCTATCAACCCCCGGTGTGCCTTATTGTTTTGCAGGTACCTCTGAGCCTAAGTCAACCAACTTCATGGATCCATGCAGCAACGTCCAGCCCCATCAAAATCAGGCAGAACCACCTCTCATTCATTATCTTACAATGTCCATCTTTAAATTTAATCTCATAGTTTTTCTCTAAAAGCTATCGTAAACTTAAGATATTGTTTTTCTCGAACTCGGCATCATCCAAGCATTGGTCAATGAGAGTGAGGGCTTGTTGATCCCTTCTTTGGCCTTATGCAAAGCCTCCTTTTGGGAAGGACTTCAAGAAGCCTTATTTTAAGGTTCTTCGTAACCTTTCTTTACCATCTCCCATCATAATGATAGCCTAGTAAAGTCTTTACGTGAATACACCGACTTCCATAGTTGTCTTTAATGAGGCGAGGAAATTGGAAGGGAAACATGTTATTTTCCATCCTCCTTTTTTTTATGACTTAGACAACCTAACTCTAATACCACTTTGTTAGAACAAGAATATTAGAAAGGAATTTAGGAAAGTGAAGTGGAAGAGGCTTAGAGGAAAGGAGGCTTTCTATTATAAGCTCTTCTTATTTTTTTGGCTTAGCTTACAATATGAGACCCGTCCACTTTTTATATTAGTCATAGAAAAGTTCTAGATTCATCCTCTCCTATTTACATTTAATAATTCTTCCAACCTTCATCATTTAATACAATATTCACCTAACTTCTAACCATTAGATAATTCTAGATAGTAGACTCCGGATAATGGGCCAAAATATGAATCATATTCTACAAAGATAATGGATTAAAGCTTAACACTTTTGAAGCTAAAAATTAAGTTTATCTTTCGAACAATAATTAATGTTTATAAATATCACGACTAAGAATAATCATGATAAGTAAAATTCTGTCAAATGATGCTATGGCGTTAAAATTGACTAAAAAATGTTTGCAAATATAAATAAAAAGTGAGAAGGGTTAATATGATTCTCATTAAACTAATATGAATTTAATGTCTAATTTTTTAGAATAAGGGTATAAAAAATTTACACTAGATGTCATCTTATAAATTATAATTGATTTGACCACCTCATTGTCGTCACTTTATTGCTGAAATAAAATACAAAGGAAGTTGAATTTACTTTTCAGACATATATAATCTCAAACAGAAAAAGTTGTCTATGGAACGGCATAAGATTTGCTATTACACATGCACCTGTAAGATACAGGGCACGTCTCAACCTGTGCAAGCGAGAAGCATATTGAACTAACTATGACCAATTTACAAGGTGAACATGACCCACAAGCATGTGAACAATCAGGCAATCTTGAGCCTGCACCAACTCCCACTACGACACAAAGAGCTTTAAGCAACGACATGTTTACAACAGTTTTTAAATATGTTGCTGAAAATTAATATAACGCAACAATTTTTAAAGTGTTGTGTTTATTAATATTAAAAGGCAACGGTAATAATAATTTGTTGCTATATATAAAAAAAGGCAACACAATTAAAAAATGTTGCAATAAAATTTTATATATGCAACATTTGGAATTGTTGCTATAATTATAGTCATCTATTTGCTAAAAGGCATTTACTAATGTTACATATTTATGTATATAATTACGTACTAATGTATATCTAAAATATAAAATTTCTTTGTTTACTAATGAGTATTTAGAATATGTTTAAGAAAATTAAAATACTCTTCAATTTATTTAATAAAGTTAAAACATATGATACAATTACTCTAAAATACACAACATTATTGTAATATATACATATAATCTAAATAGGCTATTTATTTTTAAAAAATTTAATTTTTTTAAATTAATAAGAGATGGAGTATAACATTTGGAGAGATAAAACTCTCCTACCACAAAAATAACAAAACAACCTCAAAGATTATTGTAGCTACTTTTTTTAAATTAATAAGAGTTGGCGTATAACACTTGGAGAGATAAAACTCTCCTACCACAAAAATAACAAAACAACCTCAAAGATTATTGTAGCTACCATACATAAAAAAATGACAATGTTTTTTTTTAAATTTAAAAAATTGATTGATAATAAAAATGAAAGTTGATTGATAATAAACTAAAAAATGCAAGCGGGAAGGTCTACAAAGGCGATTATCAAAGTGATCATCTGTTGCTCGTTTTTTTGTGACTTACACCCTGTTTGGAACCAGTTAAATTGAATTCAATTATAACATTGAATTCAATTCAACTGTTTGGAACAGAAAAACAAACATGAATTTAATTCACTTATGTAATTGAAATCCACTACTCTTTGTAAATTCAATTCAGCTACAAACCCTCGTGAATTGAATTACAAACGTTGCAACTCTTGTGTTTTAAACGTTGAAAAAGAGTCTTCCAATTATACCCACACAATAACCCTATTACTCTTCAACGCAATAACCCTATCACTGCAATAATACCCACGCAACTACAGCCACTCTTCAAAAAAGTTGATTTTAATAATGAATTTTTTTGATGATATCACTTATAATGAAATTGATATTTATAACTTGCTCTATGTAAGTGTGAATGTTTATTATTTAATAAGATTATTTTTTAGTTAAGGGTAAAAATGTCATATGAAAATAATTGAATTCATTTTGATTGTGTTCCAAACAGTGTAATTGAATTCAATTTTAATATTACTGGGCTTGTTCCAAATAGTGTAAATTGAATTCAATTCAATCTCATTAATGTAATTGAATCCAATTCGTTAATGAATTCAATTTGAATATTTCAAACACCCCGTTACTCAATTAGGGTTTAGAAGTCACGGAGGTGATTTACAAGGTGATGATGATGGACTATGCGTTTCATTAAGGAGAAGTCGTTAGAGTAAAGAACCACCCCAGCCACTAGATGGGTCTCCAGAAGTCCTCTTGGGAAGATCTAGAGACCGACAAAGCCTTTAGCTGTGTCGATTTATTTTTTGTTTCTTAGGTAATACCACTCTTGCCTTATTTTATCATCATATTTCTACTTATCTTTTGTTAAATTTCGAATGAATTATAGGATGGTTCTACCTTCAAGTCAAAGTATAAGTTTCGTCCCTATTTTATGCAGTTATAAGGAGGGGTTTGTAGTTGCGGTCTTAATCTTAGTCAATAGTCAATAGCTGTTATCGATGATAGTGTGGGTTCTTTTTGTTCGTATTAGGACAAGATGGAGATAGATCTTGATGCTTTTCTGTGTCACCCTACGAAAATTAAATTGTGGACATTGAAATTGTGGGGAAGGAGGATCTAGATCTTGTGAGTCATGCAATTTCATAAAACTTTATTTTTATATTCCTTGAAAAACTCTTTTACACATTTCTTATTGCTATCCTTTTCTTTTGGTCTATTAAGTGATTTTTTCCCCAATGGTCTCAAACCTCATACCATAAGTTTCAGATATTACGAGAGAGGGTTAAGTTTATCTCACAATTTGTTTTTCAATGCTATGCAAAATCTAAAATAAGTTTGAAATTATATCACAAGGATGCTTGATTAAATTGAGTTTTACTACATATCCGATATTGTTGATGAATTTAAATCATTAGATGATGAGCATGTTTGACTAAACTTCTGCAGGATGTTGTTAGGGCTGCAGGAATCTATTGTTTATGCCTCAATTTGATGATAAATAATATAAACGAATTGAACATTTTGTTTGATAGTTGAAAACTTTCACCAGTTTGAGCTTATAGTAACTCTTAATGGGTGCTTGTACTTGACTCACCAAGGCTAGTGGCATGAGGCCAACACATATAATGTTCCAACTAGTCTAACATCTTTTTACTTATGGATATGGACCTTTGTTTATGTTCAGTTTTTTCCCCTATGGAACTTAATTTTTGCGTTTTGATTTCTTGAGCAATTAGGCATTTGTCTTCCCAATTTATTTATGCTTAAACATTGCATTGAATGAAAAATTATACTTTAGAGATTAGAAAAGAATGAAGAGTTTTTCTTTTTCTTATATTTCTTTTGAGATACTATCATATTTTCTTTTGGAGCTTGGAGGAGTCATTCTTAAAGAAATGATAGTTACAGTTCATATATTTCCTTTTATCAATTACACATCCATCAAAAATTATGGTTTATTTGTTGATGCAGAAGCTTATGTTCTAATTGTTTCATATTTGTTGACATAAAAACCATTTATTAGGTTTAAACAAATTGTACTTGAAGATATCTTTTGACACTGTTTAATAATTAATGGATGTTAAGAGAGATCTCTCGCATGTTGTAGAAAGAAATCAAGCAACATTTAATGCTACAGAAGTATATGAATCAATATTAACTGGAAAGAGGTAGTATTTACTAGTTCTTATTAATTTTTATGTGTCACATATTGAAGCTTTAAGTTGGCCCTCTGGTGTACATATCATATTCTGTCTTGTTGTTTTTTGTAAAGCATCTTATTAAAGCAAAGCCTCCATTTTTTTATTTTTCAATTGGAATTCAAAGTTTCGGTAGTCATTATATTCTTGAGATGTTTAATTGACAGAGAATAGAGACATCAAGATTTTCTATATTGTATTGTTGATCTTTGGGAGTATGATGTTCCTTTTCATGTTTGTTTGTCATAGACAATGGTAAGGTTCCTTACAAAATGGTGCTGGTTTGGACATATTTAGCTACATATGTGTATGATGATTGTCCATAACTTTATTTTATCACAACTCATACTTTTGCGATTCAAATATTTGATGTGGGCAGTGGTATGATGTTACTGTATCCAACACTAGTGTTATGCTTGAGAAATGATTTAAACTTTTGCAACATACTGAAGTGCATGTTTGTGTATTTGACATAGAAACCACCAAGCTTCTTTTGAAATTTCTATATTCTAGCTATGATTTGGTTATGATGTTCTTATACATGGTTGATGGACAAGATTACCTGATTATTAACAGAGTTCACTTTTACTTTATTTTACTAGCTTTTTCACTAGTGACTAATGCCATTTTTAATTACCTTTGTAGCATATTTTCTGAGTTTCAAAGTTATGCGCTTTCGAATTATGATATAGGACTTATTCAATGTATTTATCGGCCTCAAATGGTCATTGCCATCTTAAGTTGTATGTTGTTAGTTGTTCAGAGCATGGTTAGCTATACTTTCAATTTTTATTTTGTGAAAATCAGTTGGTCCATATGATACTTATAATTGAAACTAGGATATACTTCGGACTTCAAAAAGTCACCTCTTATTGTTACTTTGTCTTGAATGAGATTTATTATTCAAAACGAGTAATCCTGGTCTTGAACTACTTGTATTTAGCAGTACGAAAGAACAGGTACGTTATACTTCCAAAGGATTTTAAGAAAGATTAAAGAATCAATATGAAGAAGCCTGGCTCTGACTTCGAAATCTACAAATGATAAAGAGTTGTTAAAGCATATGTAATTTTCCTTGCAATTGTTGAGGATTGTAGAATTCGCTTTTGTATTTCATGACAATAAAAGCATATGTAATTTGTGTATGTATTTTGAATATGATAAATGTTGAATTTTTTTAGTCCTTATGGACTATAAATTATATATAAATGCAGCTTTTTAGTCGTTTATATTTGATAATATGTTTACAATTAAGACGTACATTAATATCTATATATTACTTTTAATGTATATATGGAAATTGCTTATATAATAACAAGAGTTTGCTTTTACATTAAATATTATTGGTAACGAAAAATAAATTATTGCTTTTATTGTTTCAAATTGTTGCCTAAAAAAAGATATTTTGTTGCCTTATCTATTTAACATTGTTGCCTAAAATGATTTAAAGTGTTGCAATATTTATTTAACATTGTTGCTATAGTTCACTACAAGAAAACTGGGAAATAGCGATAGAAAAACACCGACGGCACACTGTTCGTATGTGTATGGCGATGGAACTTTCTATTCTGTCGGAATTTAAAATGAAAATTGCGACCGTCAAGAAATCCGTTGCAAATTTTGGAGGGAAAAATTCGCGCAAAATTTTAACGACGGAAATATACCTATGCATATAATTCCGTCTGTAAATAGGGACGGAATCAAGTTTCGATCGGTAACGTTGTCGGGGGGTTGTTGTTCGCCGACCGTTTTATTTCGTCGGTATTTTTTAAAAACGATAGCGATGGAAATATACCGATACATAGAATTCCGTCTGTAAATAGGAACGGAATTAATTTTCGGTCGGGGAATGTTGTCGGGGGTGGTTGTTCGTCGACAGATTTATTCCGTCGGTAGTGTTTAAAAAGTCGTAATAAAATTAGGTTCAAAAACTTAATATAGGGACGGATTTTTAAACTTTACCGACGTATAGTTTCCGTCGCCAAAAATAATTAAAATCGGCGTAATCCCTCCTCTCTTCTCTCCTCGCACCCGACTCTTTTCTTTCTTTCCTCTCCTCCGGCGATTTTCGTCCTCCCTTCGCCTTCGGCCAGCTGCTGCGTCTCCGGCGACCCTTCCTCCCCCTCTTCTCTGGAGACTACTGCTGCCGCCATCTCTCCTCTGGTGCTGTCGAAGGTAAGCCGTGGGTGATGATTTTTGTTCATGTTGTTTGGAGTGATTTAATGGCTTTTGTTTGTTTATTTAGGTTTGATTGGTCTTTTGTGAGTGTTTTGCATGTAAATAATGGAAAGATTTAAACGATTTGTGTGTTGATAGGGTTGAGATGGTTTTGCCCTCAAGGTGTTCGATGGAATGCTTTACATG
>JAOTBA010000002.1:25155546-25169524 GCA_025629845.1 Erythroxylum squamatum | reverse complement strand
AGTGTCATTATTTTACATCACTTTCGTAACATCTTAAAATAGTAACCTTTTATAATGTTTAGTAACACTTAAAAAAAATATTATCAATGATAAATTATATTTTATAAAATCATAAAGTGTTACTTATCAAATTAAGAATCATAACATTTTAAGATATAACGTTACTGCAGATAGGTATTTTATAACATATTGTCAAAAGTATTACTGTCTAGTGTTACTGTATGTCATTTTTGTTATAGTGAACAAACGGACCAAGCTTAATAAAGATCATCCTAACTTTAATACTAGTAATGTAAACAAGAATATGGTTTTAGTGCAAAAAGGATGAAAAAGAATATATATGTGTCTGTATGTGCGTGACCATGTATGGGCGAATCTGTGTGTACGTGCTCACTTATGCCCAAAAAGAAATCAAACAAAACTTTTTAAATATTACTGTTTCTTAAACTACGTCAACTAATACCGTCATCCATATTGTATCTAATATGGTAAGCGCGGTCCATCTAATACAGTCATCTATATTGCATCTGGGAAATTGTTGATTGCATCTTTTGTAAATTTAGCTAAAGCAAAGAAGTTGTTGGAAGAGAGTATCAACAAACCAGACTTGAAGGGAAGATATTTAACCGTTCTAATTGATGGGTTGGAACGTGTAAGGAGCCTTCCTAGGAATCCAGACATTGGAAACCCCTTTACCTTTTCTACCGAGTCTAATGTCACTTGGAATCAAAAGAATAATTATTTCTTTTCCTTTTCAATGGAATATTAGGCATGAAACTTTATTTATTATTTTTTCTGTAAAAATTGTTAAACTTCTAATTAACATTTTGTAGTACTTACTATATATCATTATATTATATTGCTTACCATATTTCAATATTTATATGTATTATTATTTTATTGTTAATAAATATTAATGATTAAGAACAATAGTCAACTTAAATTTATGATATTTTGATCTTATTAACATTAAAATTTTAGATATGTTTATCTTTTTATGCTAAAAAAATATTTACTTTTTAAATTTTAAATTAACTACCATGTATATGTTTTTCAACAATATGTTTAAAACTTTGAAAACATTTTACAATGTTTAGATGCTCTATTATATTTTCATGAAATTTTTGTATGAACGGATCGAGGTGTAGTACTATATAGAATAGGCATCATTAAAGAATTATTTGTGTATAAAAATTCATATATTTAAATAAATTTATAGGGTTTGAATGCATTAGTTATTTAAACAAATTTATAAAGAAGGTAAATGAAAAATATGAAAAATCATATAAATGTCAATTGTAATTAGCCTTAGGATTATTAAGCACACTTATCATTAAAAATTATCTTTTTAACATTATTATTTTTAATAACACTATCGCACAAAAAAATTCATCAAAAATTTTCAAAGAAATTCGTTAGATATAAAATCAAAATCTTTAATATTAACTTTTGGTGACAATTTTTTAATTCATCATCAAAAATAATACTTTTAGTTACTATTATGGTGAATCGTCACAAAATGCTCCAGAACTGGCGAAGCAACTTGTCACTAAATGTTAATTGTTTTGCGACAATTTGTGGAATTCGTCACAAAATAACATTGTTTAGCGACGATTACGTAAAATGTCGCAAAAAATTTGACATTCTGCCACGAATAGACCTTTTGCTGATGACTTGAAAACGTGGCCAAAGATCTTTGTACTGTTGTAGTGTTGATTTACAATAACCTATTTTTATCATATATTGATTTTTTATATTAATTGCATTCATTAAATAAGAAATAATTATTTAAATTTACCGATACCTATTTAACCATCCTTTTAGGTACCATTAAGGACCAACAATATACATTATACTAAATTTAAAATTTCTCTTTATAGAAAATTTTGTACTTTATTAACTAGAAAAGGTTAAAAATAGTACACATATAATAACATATAACAAAATTATATCTCAAAAATTTGCCATTTTTATTCACCAACTTGGTTAGAAAACTTATTTTTAGTTACATAAGTCTAACAATCTAATAGAAATTCAAGTCAAAAGATCACATTATGTAAGAATCAAATCCCCTTAACTTGATCATTACAAACATCAATTGACTAATATAATTTCGATTACGATTGTATCGATGTTTGCATATATCCAAATTATAGATAAAGTCGGTCTTTTAATTGTTACATAAAGTAAAATCACATAATGATGAATTGGTCATTTTTCAACAGCTACACAGTTCTTTAATTTATCATGAACTCTAATATTTTAACAAAATCCCTTTTGTATTTTCTATACAAAAGGTCGGCATTCTCTTTTTTTTTTTTTGGTTCCAAGGGAAATAAAAACAAAACGACTAGCGCGTAACGCTTAGATTCCTATATAGGGTTCGATTGTACAGGGTTTCATTGAGGTCTCGGGAAACTACATCCAAAATGTTCGGTGACTCCTGAAGGGTATGCGTGCCCGGTTCAGCGAGAAAGGCCAAATGGGCTAAGTGATCTGCACACTGATTCCCTTCGCGATGTGTATGCTGAAGTTGCACTTCCCATACTTGTAGAATCAAGGCGCGAATACCTGTCACCAAAGACGGCATTCTTTAATTCTTTGCCATGTGGGTTTCAGACTTTCAGGAGTCAAACTCGTGCTTCCTGTCACTTGGGCTAACGTATAATTATTCTCAATTGACCTGTCATTTTCGCGTTGGTCTTAGGTATTAACATACATTGTACACTATCTTCATATAAACAAAGTCAGCTTGTACATCCGGTTCAACGTATCAGTACCGTAGCGTGACTAAATGAGCTGAATGAGTTAAGTGCAGCTATTCTTCATTTAACTACAAAATTTGTTAGCTCTCAACCGTTTTCTTTAGTCTTTATATTTCTTTTAAACATCCTAATCTCTGCGTTGTGTGAAAGGCGGATAAATGTAAAAGCAAGCTACACTTTATGATTTGTACATATATGAATATAGCTCAATTACTTATATTTCTTTTTCTAAACCTTGCGATAGTTTTTGGGGGTGAGTTAGGTCTTTCTAATATGGTATCAGAACTAGTTTGTCTCGATAGTTTTGGTCGGTGTCCGGTTGTATCCCTTTGTCTAATATGTCCATCAAATGTCCAGCCCTGCTCTGGACTGAGAGAGGTGTGTCAGGAATTCCACATCGGACAACTATGAGAGCATTCAATAATTTATAATAATGTGCAAACCTTTTCCTCTCTAGCTAGCTTTTAGAGTTGAGTTTGGCCTTTCTAACACCTTAGGGCATCGTAAAAAAAATGGAGTGAGATCAGAAAAGGGAAAAATGTGGATGAAGAATCGGAAAGAATTCAAACAGTAATAAAATGTGGATCCCTTTGTTGTTGTTCTTCATCTGGTCTTTAGTTGATGCGATGGAGCATGTTAGGGGCACTTATGCTCCAACTAAGTCAACGGGTTATTGTACAATGAATTTTTTATTTTTCATTAAAAAAATAGATTGGATTGTTTGAGGTAGTCGTAATTAATGGTCAAAATTTAGTTAATGACGGTTGGGGTGTGATGAAAGAGGAAAAGACGGCCAGAAGTCAAAATGATAACCAACCCTCCCTCCCAAGTCCCTAGTTTTGCTGGGAATTTTTAATTGAATGTGAAAGGTGTGATTGAAGCGTATATAATATAAGAAGCTTCAAATAATATTGGTTTCTAAACGTTTGATGATTGATTTATTAATGTATATATGCAAAAGTAAATGGTACAACGATCGATTACATAATTATGTTTATCGATATTTCGAGTCTTTTCCGTAAACAACAAGAAAATATGAGAGATTTTTATCGTGCATTTTTTCGACACAAAATTTTCCTAAAAAAATAAGTATTTGACTCTAAATTAAAAAAATATTTTTTTAATTTATTTATCTTTTTTGGTAGTTAAAATACAACATTTTAAGAAGTTCAAATTTAGAACTTTTTAAATGGGTTTTTTTAGTTAGATTTATCAGATTAATTAATGAGTCTATTTTTTAGTCTCTTTTGTCCTTATTTTTTACACATAATTTCCACAATACTCAAAAATACATCTTCACGTTTATCTTGCAAACCCATTATTTGACTTTTTAAATATATTTTAATATTTATTTTTAATATTAGTTTTACTTATGTTATAATCCATATAACATAAATAATATTAATCTCTCTTATTTTTCCATTAAAAATTAGGATTACATATTAAGTTTATTTTAATAAAATTATTGACGTACAAATTTACATGTCAATGGATTTTTATGGACGTAGCATGTCATATCAGCATCGTTAATTAAAGAGTTAAAAATGAATTAATTTTGTAACAAATTAAAATTTTGAATATTTTATTATTATTTTTGATATTTTTATATTAGTATTGTAAAATTTTAAAATTAATTTATCCTTTTTATAGCAAATTCTATGAACTTTTCTCTTGTTTTCGATTCACGAATTTTTCAACAAATGAAGTCTCTAAAAAATAATTTAATAAATTTTATGAAACCTTTTTGTGTAATAAATAAAAAAAACTGATTGTATTTGAAAATATTAATATATCCATGTTTTAAAAAAATAACATTTCATAAGATACTTTATGACGGGACGGGATCTTCTATCCATTTTATCCTGTTCCTATCCTGTTATATGAATTTAAGTCATCTATTTATGCGGGATCTACGCAGGATCCACATAAATAAATGACTGAGATTTATATGACAAGATAGTGACGAGATAAAATGAACAAAAAATCCTGACTCCTTTATTACCTTACTAAGAAGCAAGATTTTACGCATGAAAGCCAATGCCAATGTTTTGGCTAAATAGTTAAGAGTTGTAAAACAAAACCAACATATTCCTATACTTGTAAATATCCTTAGGCTTCTACACTCGACTATAATAGGCATGAACTAAGATCCTCTATTCAATATTACTCTGTCTTATTCTGTCTTATAGAATTTCAGTTATTTATTTTACGGGATTTACGCGAGACTCATGCGAGACCTATATAAATAAATGGCTGAGATTTATTAGACACAATAAGACACCATAATATTGGACAGAGGATCTAGACTCTATTACAAGTACAGGACTCCCATCCTCTGCTATATATAAGAGCCCCTTCCTATACCCTACACCACCTCATAAAGACAGCAGCTTCGGCTTGTTACGTTTCCCTTCTTATTTCTTCACAACCCAATAGGCACCAATCCAAGAAGCAAAAATGATCGTTATCTTGTTTATTTCCCAACTCTTATTTTCTGCAGCCCAACCAGACATATTGTCGTGTACACAAGTACCTGAACTGAGAAGCAAGCTTCGCAATGATCCTTCTGTCATAGAATTGGCCTCTACCGACTACGGCAACATTGTTCATGACAAGCCAAAGGCAGTGCTATATCCATCATTGATCGAGGATATATCGAGCTTGATAAAATCTTCTTACAATTGCACTAATCCTTTCGGTATTGCCACTAGGGGTGCCGGCCATTCCCTCCGGGGACAGGACATGACCGAGAACGGAGTGGTGGTGGCCATGACCAAGCTGAATAACGGCGGCTGCCATGGTGTACTGGTGTCGAAAAGCCATTTGTTTGCCGACGTTGGTGGCGAACAGTTGTGGATTGATGTGCTAAATGCGACCCTTCAAGAAGGATATGCACCAGTGTCTTGGACCGACTATTTGTACCTAAGCGTTGGTGGTACACTCTCTAATGCAGGAATCAGTGGGCAAACATTTCGATTCGGACCTCAAATCAGCAATGTCTATGAACTTGATGTTGTTACTGGTGCGTTCCATATGCTCTCCCCCCTATATCCACTGTGTTAGGGCTAAATTGAACTATTTTTGAAATGCAGACATCCACAATTACAAGTAGTTGACGATTAGATAATACTAATAATTTAGGGATTAAAAATTAAAAATTACAACTATAACTCCTGTGTTTTACTGCAATTTAGCGTACCTTAGATGTTGATACATGTGTGTGGACATGGGCAAAATAGATGAACATGTCCTGAATCTTTGAGAAGGGTCAAACTGATCCTTAATTCATGAACAAGGAGATTAATAAAAAATAAATAAGGAAAAATATAAAAGTCAAAGAAAAAATATATTTGCAAATTGTAAAGTTTCTTAGAAACAACTCTTTTATTTTTTTTATTTTGATTATAAAAGAAATAATTAAGAAATTATACACGCGAGAGAGTAGGCAAAAAAGAAGCCAATGGCGGCGCAAACAACTGAATGCTCAAAAGTCAACGATGGATACAGCTTAACTTATAAAACTAAGTTAAGACGTGGACCATTTATGTTATATTTTTTTTTTTGGTAAATAACCATTTATGTTATATTTTCTAACAAAAATTGCTGCTTACTCTCGTAAAGTTCAAGAATTCAGATCCTCCGTTCAATATTGCTCTGTCTTATTTTATCTTATAGAATTTCAGCTATTTATTTTGCGGGATCCACGCGAAACCAATACGGGACCTAAATAAATAAATGACTGAGATTTATTGGACATAACAAGACACCATAATATTGGACAGAAGATCTGGACTCAAAGTCCAAGATTTTATATTATTACGAATACCAAAATTACACAATGTCAAGAGTATACTGTTCATGAAAGTTTCTTCGTTATGTTTCAGGTAAAGGAGAGCTGATCACCTGCTCAGCAAACAAAAATTCTGAGCTGTTTTTCGGAGTATTGGGAGGTTTAGGGCAGTTTGGAGTCATCACGAGGGCAAGGATTGCTCTAGCACCGGCACCAAAAAGGGTACCTGGAGAAAAGATTTAGTTATTTTAATAATCACTAAGATTATGATATTTAAGATAAATTGGTAATTTAAAAATTATTTATTTATATTGCTTGAAATATTTTTTTTCTTCTGAAAATACATGTAGTCTTTCCTTTGCCTTTTCATGTTTCTAGCAATTGAAAAGACATACTATGAAAAATATGTTTTGAGATGATTCCAATCACAGGTCAAGTGGACAAGAGTGTTGTATACGGAATTCTCTGCTTTCTCCAAAGATCAAGAGAGTTTAATTGCAATTAGTGGAAGAAAAGAAAGAAATGGAGTGGACTATTTAGAAGGTGGTATTCTATTAGACAACGGCACCCCTAATGCTTGGAGCACTTCCTTCTTCCCACCTTCGGATGTTCCCAGAATACTATCCTTGGTGAAAGAGCATGGCATTGTCTACTATATAGAGATGGCAAAGCACTATAGCGATCTCACAGAAATCGCAGCGAAAAAGGTACTAAATCAATCATCCTGTGGTGCGTAATATACATTTTGTCGTTTACTTTTGAACCATATCTGACTGTGCTACTGCAAGTTAACCTAAATATTACTGTGAAGTCGTACAAAATGGTAGAATATATTTTGTTAGTTAATTAACAACTTAACATGAGTTGACATGTTTCGAGCATTTCTCACAGGAATTGGAGCACACCATCAAGGACCTTAACTTTATTCAGGGCTTCATGTTCGAAAAAGACGTCTCCTATGTGCAATTCTTGACACGGGTGGACATCGGACCATTGAACAACGAAACACATCCATGGCTTAACCTCATGATACCGAGATCGAGGGTATCAGAGTTTGATTCAGGTGTCATCAGGGACATTCTTCTTAAAAGAAATATCACCACAGGACCTATTCTTTTCTACCCAATGAACCGTAACAAGTGCGTGATCGTATATGCAATACATTTTCTTTAAAGACATTATAACCGTACGTTATATATAAAGATTCCTAATATCTATTTTCTCAACTAAATTGCAGATGGGATGATAGAATGTCTGCGCCTACACCTGATGAAGATATATTCTACACTCTAGCGCTTCTGGTTTCAGGTACAGTAGATGGTTGGCAGGTACTTGATGATCAAAATAAAGCAATATTGGAGTTTCTTGACAATTTCCGCATTGAAGCCAAGCAGTATCTTGCCCATTATACTAACAAAGAGGGATGGATGAAAAATTTTGGCTCAAAATGGGCAACCTTTCAGGCAAGGAAAGCTGAGTTCGATCCAAAAATGATTCTATCTCCAGGACAGAGGATTTTTAATTGACAGTGGCTCCTGCACAGTTTTCAGAATACTTACGTAAAGATGCGTATACTATATTTTATCCAAAATCATATTAAAGGAGCTAGCTGAAAAGATCTATAGTATTAACTTCAGCTTCAATAACTGTTAGAAATGGAAGATTTAAAAGAATAATATCATTTACAATTAAGTGGTAAATCTGAGTTTTGTAAATGTTATGACTATTTTTTAGTATATTTAATTGAACCATATTTCCTCAATTCCTAGGCTTGTGACAAATGATTATGTGTTCAAATTATCTTCTTTATTTTTTTTGATTTTGATAAAAATTGATTAATAAACATCACCTTATGCAAAATAAAAACTAGCAACCATCAAAGTTAGAACATTTTGTTAACTAAGCATCTTAACTAGACTTGCATCTTTTGTATAAGTTTTTGAAAGAAAAAGGAGTTTAGAAAGTCAAGTCCAAGCTCACATCAGAAACGAGACACGATAAATTAAAAATTATCACGCAGCCAAATTGTTGAAATAGTGGTACTAAGTATGTTGTATAATCTTTTGGCTATCATTATCTTTCTAATCAACTAGAATAACCTTTGACATAAGGTGTTGATAAATTGATGGAGATTAGCAAGAACTAAGCACATGAAGGAGGCTTTGCAAAGGTTGATCATGAACATTCAAGACAAATATGAGTATTGTTGGAGATTCTAAGGAATTATTATTTACTTATCTTTAGGCTCAAAATGATGGACAAAGCCAACATATGAAAATAATGCTTGAAGCCCAAAATGTAGGGATGACTCACATTCTTGTTTTTAATGAAGCCTAATAATCTGCATATTTTCCTTTTGAAAAGGGTAAAAATGTAGGGTTAGAGGGCAATTTTAATTTATGTTTTGACTTTCTTTCATTAATTATTATTAGCTATCAAGTTATTTTTGGAAGTATTTCAAATTTAGGGCTAATTTGTATCCATTAATTAAGGAAATCCTTCCTAGTCAGGTCTTTCTTATTTAGTTATGTTTAGGAATAGTTAAGAAGACATTTCTTTATAATATTTTCATCATTTCGTACCTATTTAAAGAGGCAATCTAGTGTATTATAAAAATCGACTTATCATCAATAAAATTTAAAAGTTTCTTTCTTGTGAGAACTTTCTCTTGGTTCTTTAGTCAATAACTAAATCTGGTCTCTTTAAGGTAATTTGTAATAATGAACTTATAACTTTGGTTCCAATCAATAAGTTTGGATGAGGTCGGCTTTTTTTTCTTGATTCAAAAAGGGTTCTAGAGCTTCTTTTCCTTACTAATTTCAGACGTTAGGTGTTCCTTCACCAAGGTTCATAATATTTGATATCAATGCTAAACTCTTTGAATCAAGTTACATCTATCGTTGTATCCATTTTCTTGTTCAATCTTGCTTGCTTTTGTTTTCTTATTCTTGAGTCTTTGATCTTTCAATATATTGTTCCTTATGCTCTTCTTTTCTCTTTAGCCAAAATTAAATTGTTGTTGTATTAATCTATTTTCCTTTAGTTTGAGTCATATTAGTTATATAAAAATAATTGTTTGTCTTTAATTGTTTCACAAATATGTTTCAATAAAAAATTCCAAGATTTTGCTTATCTTTAATTGTTGCACATGTTTTTGATGTTAATCCTTACATTTGGATCAAATTTTCTATTATCATCCCTAGATTCTTTCCTTTTATGTTCTTTCTTTCGTAACCATTTTCAGCCACAATTATTCTTTCCTTATTTATGCATTATTTCCTTTTATCCTCTTTCCTTCTATACTCATTTTTTGGCTTAATTCTTATTTATTTATTCGTGCTTTATTTTCTTTCCTTCTGCAATCATTTTCATCCTCAGCTCTACTTTCTTTATTCTTTCTTAAGTCTCTTTTCTTTCTTTCTTTTCATAGACGTCTAATATTACCTAATTCTTCGAGTTCCACTTTTCTTATCTCCTTGCTTAAATTTCTTTCTATTATTTTTTTACCTTTCTTGTTGACATAGAATTCAAGGTAATTAAGTTTGAATCACTATACGTTTTCTAGTTGAGATCATTGATCAGGTTTCTAGTTAAAGGGCTTGTAACAGAAAGTTTTATTTGAAAAATTAAAATTTATTGAAATATAATGTAATATAAACATACAAGTTCAAGATGCTTCTCTTACATCTAGGAAAAGCTAAAACAACAACGTTAGAAAATCTATGGAACAACGAAACGACACCGTGATAATCACTTATACAAGCTAATACTTATATGACAACATAAGTGTAGAAGTAGACAAAAGCTTTATCATTCATGATTTTCCTTTAGAGGGTAAAGAAATCCAACTCATCTAAAGGGGACTCCAAAAGCTTCCAAATTAAGGTATAGCCATCGGGTGTCTTCTTCATCCTTGTGTTGATGATTTCAATCGAGATAAGAATTCTTATCTTAAATCATGCTTCTTCTTCATCTTGATAACTAGTCTTCTTATTTAGGGTATAATTGTTGAGAGATTTCTTCTACCACTCACTAGTGGAGCTGCCCAGGTATGGAGTCTCTATCTAGAGGCATGCACCCTCTTCTTCTTTATTACCGAAGTTCATGATTCGATGTACTGTAGGTTCATAAAGGATCGAATCCATAAGGTGAGTACTAACCCCAAATTTGAAAATTCCTTAAGATTCTTGCACGGTCCTTATGTTAAGCCTGATGATTAGATGGTTTTTGGAGATCTTTGGATGATTCTCAATCTACATTCAACCTTCCAGGTAATTTCTCTCTTTTAAGAATTTTTGATTGACTACCCTCTAATGAATTACAAACATGTTGTTATATGCATTTGTGTTGATCGTTAAAAGTTTAGGAGTAGTTTTTTGTTGTTCTAATTCCTCTTGCTTTTGGGTACCATAGGACGGGAGACCTAAAGAAGAATTTTGTCCTCTTATTTAGAATTTTAGATTAAAGTCTCCAAGAAACCACTAGCCTCCTACTACATTTCTTCCACATATGATTGACAATCAACTACTCTCTTACGCTTGCAATTGCGAGTTTAATTAGAGAATTTAAGCATCTGTCTCTTTACACAAATCTTATGGTGTTTCTCTCCTTCCAAATCTCGTGGATATATGTTGCAATTGCAACCATGTAGACTTCCTTATCGTGCTTGGATATAAGAAGCTGTAATATTTCTTGTAAGATGTTACTCAGACTGTAGTTAAGTGTGCATAAAGAAGAGATTCTCTGCTAAAATTTTTAGAATATTCACACCTGAAAAATAGATGATCTTTATCCTCTTCCTCCATATTACATAAGACTCATTGTTTAGGATAGGATAGGAACTTTAATCTTGTCATGGTACTGAGTTTATTCAACATGGCTAACCAAAAAAAAGAAGTTGGCATTTAGTTTGAGAGTTTACTTACGCCATCCTATACTTGTGTTTGTTGTACATTATTTCTTTTACTTTCCTATTGGTTATTTATAAAACTGATAGAGTATTCCATCTATAAGTATCCTCTTTACCATTGTGCCTATACTGTGGGATTGACATAACTCTAATCTCCTCTAGGGATAAAGACCAATTGTCATTTGCAATTATTTCCTGAACCTTGGCTTTTTTTGAGAATCTATCTAAGATATCCCTATCTATCGAATTATGGATTAGTGCCCCTTGGCCTGTCCAGTTGTCATACCATAGTGAGAATCTATCTCGTGCCCCTATTTTGCATGTGATTTGTTATTGAATCTCCTCCCCCAACCTAAGGATTTGGTTGAAGAACCAAGAATGACTATCTTTAGGTTTAGTTGCAGACAAACTGCCACCGTTCAATATGTAGCTATGTACCAATTTGATCCACAATGACTCTTTTTCACTTAAAATTCTCCATAATCTTTTCAACATTAGGCATTTATTGCTTCTACTAATTGTCTCCAATCCCAATCTTCTTGTTTCTTTAATTGACAGTTGTGTATCCAACTCACGATAGCTATTCCTTTTATTCCTTTCCCTTTACTCCATAGGAATTGTTTCATCATTTTCTCCACAGTTTTAACTAGCCCTTTGAATAAAAAAATGTAAGACCACCAGTAAGTATGCATGGACATTATGACAAACTGCAAGAGTGGAAGTTTACCACCATATGAGAGAGTTCTATTTGTCCAAGATCTCAATCTTTTGTGTATCTTTTCAATAAGGGGAATACATTCTCTAAAGTGTAGTCTTCTTGAGCATATAAGAATTTCGAAGTATAGGATATGAGGGTCTTGTTTTTCCATTTTAGTGACAAGTGACAAATTATTAGAGAGATGTGTTCCATTTTTTGACAAAATGAAGAAGTTTTTCTACAAATTAATGCTCAATCCTGATATCTCCTTAAAGCTTTGTAAGTTACCCATCAGTAAAGAAGCTGAATGAGTATCAGCCTTGCTTAGTAGGATTAGATCATCTACAAAATGTAAACTTGTTAGTGAAAGTAACTTACACTTGGAGTGGTACTTGAACTAAGGGGTTACAGAGATTTTATATTTCAGCATTAGGGTAAGAACTTCCACGTAAATAAGAAATAAGTAAGGGGAAAGAGAATCCTCTTGCCTAAGCCCTCTTTTCCTTTAAACATCTCTATTAGACTCCCATGAATTAGAATCCTGAAGGAAGCAGTCGTGACGGACTCTTAAATCAATTTGATAAACAACTGCTGAAATTTTATAACTTCCATATTTTGCAATATAAATCTCAAGTTGACACTATCAAAAGCTTTTTAAAGATCCACTTTAATGGTGTAGTTTTGTGGAGCATTACCTTTTGTATACCTTTTAAAAGCTCCTGTAAAATTAGAATATTATCACCAATATTCCATTTACTCAAAAACGCCTCTTGGTTCTTGCTAATAATGAATTGCAATACAAATTTAAGCCTATTTGCTAGATTTTAGCAATGATCTTATAAATGAAATTTGAACAGGAAATAGGTCTGAAGTCAATCCATGTTGTAGGGTTATGGATTTTGGGAATCAAACACAAGGAGGTCTTATAAATATCTTTGAGTAATACTCCATTTTTAAAGAACTCATGCACATCTTCTTAAATGCATTTTCCTATTTTATCCCATATTTTTCTATAGGAAAACCCATTCAGCCAATCTGGTCTTGGAGCCTTTGAACCATTCATTTTAAATACTACTTCCTTTATCTCTTGATCAGTGACAAGCCTAGTTAGGTTGTGAGCTGCATATTCAGGAATCTGAGCATAAACAAATTCTAGTTAGTTCTTCTCTATGAATTTTAGCAATCTCTTTAGTTCCTAGAAGCTTTTAAAAATATTCCATAGCATCCTTAGCAATCCCAACTTGCTTATAGATAAATTCCCTTAATTCAACTTTAATGGATGTGATCCTGTTAATATATTCCCTCTTGCTGACACTATATTTAAGAAAAACTTGGTGCATCTGTCCCCATCTTTAATCCAATTACCTTTGGATCTTTTCCTTAATAATGAACAATGTTTGTCCACTACTTGCCTATGGTACTTAAGAGGTTCCTTCTCCTCATTAACAAGATTCTCATCATTCGGATTATTTGCTATCAATTTGTGGGTGAATGAGAGCCATATTTTAGCATCTTCTATCTCATTTTTAGTGTTCTATCCCGTACTTGCATTCAACCTCTTCAATTCCTACTTAATCGCCTTAAATTTTTGCGTACGAATAAAATATTTTGTACTATAGACCTCAAACTCTAAACCCTTGGAAATGGCTTCTTGAAAACCGTCCACATTAGTAAAGAAGTTATTAAATCTAAAGGGATGTTTAATACTAACATTTTTAAAGAGGTTATCCTCCTTGATAGGTGATCGCGGCTTTGTCGTTCGATCCTAAAATCGACCTTGGAAACCGGTCAAATAAAATTCCAAGATTGCAGTATAA
>JAOTBA010000002.1:25100325-25113526 GCA_025629845.1 Erythroxylum squamatum | reverse complement strand
AATTGAAAATATCATTTTATCGACTTTCAAATTACCTGGCCCACTTTGGAAACGAACTTCTGCATATGTTAGTGTTTTAAAAAAAAATTATACTGAATTTTGTCTGAGTGCTCTAGCATGCCACCTTCGCGGGACACGAACTCGGATATCACTGTCGATGTCGGGTTCGGGTCTTGCGGGAGTGGGGTGCTACAATCGACATCCTGTCACTCATGCTCTATGAATAATATACATCCAGGTTCCCCACCACGCCATGACTATCCCCTTAGTTGCTCAAAATGTGGCTCAAGACTCTATGTATATAGCAGAGTGCCAAGTGTCATAACGACGAAGCCTTGGATCTGCTTGGGTCATAATCACCGTCAAAACTATCAGGAGGACATCCCATATGGGAAGTCTATCCACAAGTCTGGACACTCTGGCATCTTGACAAAGTCTACATCGTACAAGCCCATGGTGACTAAAAAGTCTGAATAGCTCATTCAAATCATCTCCCTGAATAGTTAGAACTAGATGGTGTTTGGCCTGTCCCAGTCGTGGCGTTCCTATTAGAACATACTAAAAAAAAAAGTTGGCAAGCATGACAAGTATCTCAAAAATATAATTACCCTGGATTATGTAAGCAGTGAAGATGAAAACGAGGATGAGTAATTTGTATTATATCTTGTAAAATAATCTCTGCATATATTATTTTATATATAAGTATTTTTGAAGTTGTAACTAAAATCATGTACGCGAACAAATTTAACGATTTTTTATTTTTATATATAATGCTTCAAATTATCAATTATTTTATATAATATTTTTGTATAATAAATTAACAAAAAATCTAAATATTATATAATAATATGGATTCAAAATATCAAAAATAATTATAATTAACATGGTATAACATTTCGTTAAAACGTATATTAAAAATTGGACTACATTTTACAAACGTAGCTATTTTGGCTACGTTTTTAGAAACATAGCCAAAGACATTTGGCTAAGTTTTTGGAAACATAGCTAAAACCATTTAACTACGATTTTTGAAATGTAGCTAAAAACTTTTGCCTACATTTTAGAAAATGTAGCTTATAATTTTTAGCTATGAAAAGAAAGCGTAGCCAAAAGTATGGAAAAAAATTTTCCAAAACGTCGCTAATAATTTTTAGCTACGAAAATAAAACGTAGATAAAAACCATTAGCGACGATTAGTGAAAAACGTCGCTATAGTTTTCAGCTATGGAGATTTGACAACATTTTTTGCTATGAATATAAGTCTTTAGCGATGATTTTGGGACTACTAAGGACGATTTTTTCATAGCCAAATGTTATTTGTGTTGTAGTGGATGCAGAACATCTAATTCTATAAATTAAATTATATTAAAGAAATAATTAATTATAAAAAATTAAATAAAAAGATTGCTCATCATTCTCATATAATAACAAATATTCAAGAAAAATATATAAAATTTTGAGCAAAATCTAAAGTTATTAATTGATTGCGTATTCTTACTATTTTAAACTTACAATTTACATCATCACTTCTCTTGAATTTTGAATGAAACAAAGTTACGCAATATCAAATAGATTTAATACTAGTTAAATTTAAACTAACTTGGTCAAACTTGTCCATTACTTACGTTGAAAGAACTATGAATCAGCTATTTTCTATTGGATATTCCTAACCCTTGGCTACGAAGTAAATTTAATCATAATCAACAAAATGCGATCGTTACAAGGATACCTCTTAAGACACAACTAATCAGCTGAAAAATATAAAAGCATTTACTTACAGTTGGCAGAATTTCAATTTCATAAATAACATTCAACGGCAACTTCCAAAACAAGACTTCAGACATCGTTAAGGGGGGAGGAAGAAGCAACGGACGAACGTAATCAATTACATGATCTTTAGATTCGGAGAAACTAGCAATGACTTTATCAAGTACAAACAAAAGGAATCAGTTCCTTTTTTTAAAAAAAAAAGAACAGCAGAACAAAAGGAATCAGTTGCGGAGGCCACTCTGTCGCAATCTTGACTTACCTGTCCGGCTGTCCGAATACATATATTTTTCATACAAGCTTTAATTTGGAGATCGTTCACTTTTTGCATTTCGGTAAGATCCCAACTTGAATGGGAGTAGTGAACTACAAGGCAACACGTTCTGGCCTCAATATTACTTTTCTTGGTAGAGTTTGTGAGACTTCCAAATTGTATATTTTTCAAGTTAATAATATATATACTTACCCATCTGCTATGACAACCACTTTAAAAGAATTGGGCTTGAATAGATTTTCTGAATTTCATGCTTTCAAATGCTATAGAGTTGAAGTGTGACATATTAAAAGGAAAATAAGTTAAAATTTTAACAAAGAAGAAATTTATTTTACCAAATCATAAGATTTATGCTATTAAGTTACACCCAATTACGACGGGGATACTTTTGTTTTTAATGGCAGGATTGGTGATTGATTTTTTGGTTTGCCTATTTCTTTTCCTACTAAAAACGATAGACAAAGAAGTTCAGACACTTTTTGATTGATGCAATAAATGTTGTTAACCAACCAAGGCTTCTTTTTACATCAAATCATTTTTGTATTTTATTTTTTACAATATTTATTTTGTTTTAATTACAGGGTCAAATGTGAATAATGCTTTTTTTTAATTAGTATGTGTACACTACTTAGATTTCATTTGAAGTTAAGATGAAATTGTGTTGGGTGTTAGGATAGCTGTGGCTACTTTGACGTCATATGATAACATCATGGTTAGTCCTTCCGTGGATTCTAGGGGCTAAAAGGAGAGAAGATATTAACAGATTGCACATAGTTAGGTTCTTAGAATATCGAGACTCTTACAAGAAACTCATTGGAATTAGTAGAGATTTTAGATAAATATAAAATTTCACGTAGCATGCATCCAAGAGACAGTGGACAAGGGCTTAAGCGAAAGAGATAAATGGGTTTAAAATTTAGTATTCAAGGTGTTTTAGGCAATGGAATGGTGTTAGTATCTTGGTTGTCAAAGAATTCATACGCCATGTTGTGAGGGTAAAGAGGACTGATGATAAGATTTTGTCCTTAAGGATTGAGATAAAAGGTGTTGTTTTCAATATGGTATATGCCAACTTAAGTGTAAAGTCTGAGGCGAGTTAGATGAGGTGATTCAACAGATTCTCCTAAACAAAAAAGTTATTATATGAGGAGACTTTAATAGCCATATAAGGGCAACCTTAGACATGTATGCTTGTGCTTGTACTTGTAAGGGATTTTGATACAAAGATATGAATGGCAGTCAATCTACTTTGTTGAAATTTTCGATAGTGTTTGATTTGGTGATGGTCAGCTCATTCTTTAATAAAAAAGATGAGTACTTGGTAACCTTTAGTAGCAGAATCGCGAAGACGCAAATCGACTACTTCCTTGTAAGACGAAATAATTGACCTAGTTGTAAGGATTGTAAGGTTATACATGACTCAAACATATGAACTTAGCATAGGTTATTGGTCATGGATCTTATAATTAAGGATTATAGAAAGAAGAGAAGTTCTCGGAGGTGTACTAGAATTAGATGGTGAGATCTAAAAAAGGACATTGTGAAACAACTTAAGGATAAAGTAATATTAGAGAAGAACAAAAACTAGAAAGAGATACTAACCAAATATGAGACGGAGTAGAGCTCTTTTAATGAATGCAGTTAAAGAGATCTTAGGAGTTTTTAAAGGGCGTAGAGGTTGTAAGAAGGAGTTTTGGTAGTGGAATTAATTTGTACAAAAGAAGGCAAGGATAAAAAAGGCTACTTATAAAGATTTATTAGATAGTAACACGGATGAAAATAAGGTAGCTAATAAATAGAGTTACAAACTGGCAAAGAAAAAGACAAAAAAGGTCTAAGAAGCCAAAAGTAGAACCTACGAGAACTTATATCAATGATTGGAAAATAAGGATGAAGAAAAAGATATATTTAAGCTAGTGAGAGCTAAGGAAAAAAAACGATGAATTTGGATCAAGCCCTTTGTATAAATGATGAAGTGCTCGTAGATGAAAATGACATCAAGAGAAGATTACAAAGATATTTCTATAGCCTTTTTATTGAAGGAGGAGATGACAACTTTTTCTTGGGTGATCGTAGCACTTCTGAGAATTATCGTAACTTCACTTGCTAGCAAATCATAAGACAAGAAATTAAAAGAGCTTTGAGGAAGATGGAGAGTGGAAAGGCCAGTAGGACTTGATGAGTTACCCATAGAGTTATGAAAGAGCTTAGGAGAGGAAGGTTTTACTTGGTTAGTCAAACTTTTTAATGTGATCCTCAAGTTTGTTAAAATGTTTGATGAGCAGAGACTTAGCATACTAATCCCTCTTTATAAGAACAAAGGGCACATCTAAAGCTGTAACGTCTATAAAGGCATCAAACCACTCAGTCACATCATAAAAATATAAGAGAGGGTGATGGAGAAAATAGTGAGAAAGGGTGCACTTATCTCGGAGAACCAATTTGGTTTCATACTAGGGAGGCTTACAATAAAGCTTTACACACCTTAGACAATTAATGAAATATTATAGGGACATTATATAACTTATATAAGGGTTATTAAGGATATATATGAAGTTGTTAAAACTAGATTAAGGATGATAGGAGAAGATACAAAGTATTTTCTATTAATATCGGACTACGCTAATGAACCTCTTTAAACACCTTCCTATTTGCAATAGTTATGGATGGACTCACCAAGAATATCCAAAGGGATGTGCCTTACTATATATTATTTGCTGATGATAATGTTTCAGTGGATGAACAAAAGAAGGTGTTAATGTCAAGCTAAAACTTTAGAAGGATACGCTCAAGTCGAAGGGCTTTAAGTTGAGTAAGACTAAGACTGAGCACCTATAATGTAACTTTTCATGTCACAAGATTGCACTCAATGTGGAGATAAAGACTGCTTCTGAAGGTATACTATAGAAAGATTTTTTAAGTACACTGGATCTATCATACAATACACTGGCGAGATAGTTCACCATATCAAATCATGATGGCTTAAATGGAGTGGCACATTAAGAGTTTTATGTGAAAAGAAGTTACCACTCAAGTAGAAAGGTAAATTTTATCATTTAACAATTAGACTAACCAAGGTGTACAGGGCAAAGTTTTGGCTCATCAAATAAATGCATATTATTAAGTTAATAGTGGAAGAGATGAAGACGCTCTATTAGATGTGTAACATTATGAGAAGAGAAATTGTGTTTTTGGTTGGTACCAGCCGGTATTCAAAATATCGGCCAGTACCATAATTTTTAGAAATCTGAGAACTATTTTGTAAAAAACTAATTTTTTTAATCCTAAACCCCCACTCCTGATGCCTGCACGCATCCTCTGCTAATTTGATTTTTTTTCTCTCTCTCAAACTCACCTCACACCTCTATCCTCTCTTTTTCTCACGCTCTCTTCTTGTCTCCACTCTCTCTCTCTCGATCTCCTCTCCATCTCTGGCGGTGCTCCTCCCTTTCTAGTGACAAGATAACCGTGAACCACCACACTATACGACTGTCATCTTCGGATCTTCCTCTACCACACGAATCGACCACCACCGAGCCTCATCCGGACCTCAATTAGGCTTCATCCCTCCTTCACGATGACCACCACCGCACCATGCCACCATCGGCTGCACTCCTCCTGTCCTCCATGCATCCGTAACAGCCAGATTTGGAATAATACGAAATTTAAACCCAACCTGACCCAAAAACTGGTTGTGAATTTGTTTGGTTGTGTTTTCACTTTTCAATTGAATTTTTCTGCTTAATTACATTTATGTTGTGATTGTGAATGGGTTGGACTTGGAAATTGGAATGAAATTCTGAATGGATTTGTGATTTGCCGATGGTTGGATAATGGATTGGATTTGGAGTTGAATGAAAGGAGTTTGGTTCATTGTTGTGGTTCGGTTGATACTTGATGTCTTGATTATCTTAAACCTTTTGGTCAACGAAACTTTGAAATGCGCGACTTGCATCATGCATGATTTAAAAGTTAGAAAGTCTTTGAACTTAACTTAAAACTTTAAAACTGAGAATGTAAATTGTAAAGAATTTAAAGTAAATAATTAACTGACATATTCTTAAAATTATTGAAATGGTATTTGGATATTGGGTAAATAATTAATTGAGTATAATAATAATTTGGTTGTGGTCTTGTGGAAAAGCTGAAGAGGAAGTTTTGTAATTGTAATTATTTTATAGAAAAGTAGCAAAAAAGGTAAAATCTATATCTCTAAGTTGTATTTAATCTTTATCCCAAAATTTTCCCATCTCATTAAGGATTGAAGTCTCTTCCATATTCACCTTTATTTATCCTAAAATTAGTCCATCTCATAGTCTTTGCATATTCAAAATCTTATTTTCTTATTATTCCATTTTATCTCATTTATAGTACCTTGGCATTATATTTTCGGATAAGTGTGAAAGTTTTTTAGTTCATTTTAATGAAAAAAATTACTCAACTTATGCATTCCATTTCAAGATATTTATTTAAGGCAAGGATTTATGAAGATATGTTGACGGCAATAATCATATTCCTGAAAAAACAAAAATAAAGATGAACATGCTAAGTGAAGTTAAGGATGTTTAAGTTAGATTTGAAATTTTGGATTTGTTGAGACATCATCTGAAATCTTTGAACGATACTTCAATTTTAAATTTATCATGAATTTAATACTCTCCAATATGAAAGTCTATCTATTTCTGAATTTTACTCTAATTTCATGAATCTTTACTTCTTTAGGTTCAATATAAAGAAGTAAAGACATTATTTATGCTACATTGTCTCATGAAGGACTTAGCAGTTAGCACTACTAATTTTGTTGATGAAACTACTAAAGGATTAATTTCTTACAAAACTAATATCTTCATAGAATCATATAATTTGCTTATTTTGTAAGAAGCATTTGAAAGGTGGAGGAAACACCTGATTGAAGAAGCATTTAGTTGAGGTTAAAGGAGATGTAGAACTCTATAAAAAAGTAAGCCATGATGTAAAGTGACAAATGAAAACATTGCTTGAAGAATATCAACATGAGAAAGATAGAAGGGAAAGGTTGAATTTTGAAATTGGTAGTGAAAGTTCATTTGTTAGTTTTTGTGGTCATTGTGGAAATGTTGAAAGTGGTAGTGGTAGTGTTCCATCCTAGGCCCAGGAAGAAGTGAATGTTACACCTGGACCTGAAGTGAGGAAAAGAAGAAGACAGGTGAGTAGTTTTTTTGCACCACGAACAACTCCCAAATCCCAACCTTCAATTCATAGTGCAATGCAATTAAGAGATGCGGGTCACAATGTCGATATAGCGATAACTAGATGGTGGTACAATACAGGTTCATCATTCAATACCTCTCAGTCTTATTATTATCAACCAATGGTGGATGCAATGGCCTCTTATGGCCCGGATACAAAGCTCCTTCGATTGATGACTTAAGAGGTAAACTTTTGAGTTTCTCAATACTTAAATTAAAGATTACTTGGCTGAAAGAAGAGTGAATTGGGATACTTATGGGTGTTCAATTATGTGTGATGGTTGGAAAAATAGAAGAAAAGAGCCTATTATTAATTTTTTGGTTTATTCTGCAAATAGCTTAATGTTTTTGAAGTTTATTGATGCATCTGGCCTTATTAGAAATACTAATACTTTATTTGAGATATTTGATGAACTTGTGAATGAAGTGGGGCCAAAAAATATTGTTCAATTCATTATTGACAATAATTCAGCTTATAAAACGGCAGGAAGAAGGTTACAGAATAGGTATAATTTTTTTTTGGACTCTTTGTTCTGCACATTACATTGACCTAATACTGGAGAATATAGCGGATCCTAAGTATTTTCCTATTATTAATGAGACTATGTAGAAAGCTAAAAAGGTAACCAAGTTCATTTATAATTGTGCATGGATGTTGAATTTAATAAGAAAGTAATTTAATTACCAATGGTAGCAATTTGTGTCGTCCTGGTGTGACAAGATTTGTAACAAATTTCTTATCACTTTAATCTTTTGTTTCAATGAAGAAAGTTAAGACAAATGTTTACAAGTAATAAGTGGATTGCATCTCAGCATGCTAGGTCTAATGCTAAATTGAAGGTTTCCAGCATTATACTGGAAGATAGAGAATTTTAGTCTCAATATCAATATGTTATCCAAGTTTGTGAGCCTTTGGTGATGGCATTTCGATTAGCTGATAATGAAGAAAAGCCAACAATAGGTTATTTTTTGGATGCCATGGAAAGGGCGAAGGAAGCAATTAAGGTCAATCTAGTATACAACGTATCTTGCAATCATTAATGTGAGATGGGAAAGGCAACTTCCTTCTCTGTTGTTTGCAGTTGGGGTGTTTTTGAATCCTAGTGTATATTTCAGATCGGATTTTACAAAAAAAGCTGAAGTTAGTAGACGAATGTTATTCATTATTACAGCAATTGTTGGCCACGAAATGATGCAAAATTTCTTAAGCTCACAAATTGGGCTTTATAAGAAGTCTTCTAGAGATTTTAGATTGTCGATTGCTATTCGACAAAGAGCAAAACTTTCTCCAGATATATTAGTTGTTTCCTTTTTCTTATTTTTTGAAAATTAATTATCACTTTATTTTGTTTGTAATTCTACTTTTATTATCTTACGACTTATAGTTTCTTGGTAGGATCAATTCGGAAGTGACAATATAGCCCGAACTTTATAAAGTAGCAATAAAAAAATGGATTTAACATTCTAAGCTTGTCTAGCTCCTAAATAGAAAAAAAATGGCTAATTATAAAAAATTTCTCAAACTTTACTTAATTTTATAAATATAACCCGAATTTTATAAAGTAGCAATAAAATACTTAAACATTTATTTTTTTCAATTCTAGCCCTAATTTTTAAAAGTAACAATAAAATAATCAAACTTTCAATTTTTTTCAATTCTAGCCCAACTTTAGCATCTATGTTAAGTTTACTAACATGCTTGTCACGTATTTTAGAAATCCTAACTATTAATGTACATTGGTCAAAATTAACATAACAAATGAAGATTAATGAAACGACGCCGTTGTTAAAAACAAAATCTGTAAATTAATTTGAGCATTTTATTGTCACTTTTTGAAGTTCGAGTTATAGTTACAAAATTGAGCAAAGTTTGAGATTTTTTTAGAACAAAAAAGAGGGATTGAAACATGCACATTTTATCACATTATTCGTAGTCTTTATTGTTTGGAATGCGCTTAGACACTATCGTACAATGACAAGTAGTAATGGTAGGAAACACAAGCATACTACATATTTTTCAAGAAACTACCTTACCCTGCAGATATGCTGCTCCCGAATTGTTGTGTCTTGCTTTACTTTTAAGATCCTAGCTATCCAACTTATTGTTTGGGATTTATTGAAGCACAGTTGGCACAGCAATTGGGGAACAGCTAATCTGTTCTCCCCTTAGCCTCAGTAATGAAAAGGAGTTCAGCTTCAACAGTTAAAGTATCATTCACGATAAAGCCATTGACGGCTTCACGAAGATCTTCCAATGGCACAAGCCTATGCCGGCCGCACGCGAGACACCCTGTGAAAGTGTACCAGTGACAAACTACACAAGAAAACAAGAATAGCCAAATCAACATCGTTCAATTAAATAAAAGTATTATGTGATTCGATCATCTATAATTTTCGACTGATTTCACAATATAATAAAAACAATAAATTTCATTAAAACTCCCCATGATTAGAAAAGTTTTTATTCACTTTTGTCTTATAATTAATGGTAAATTGTTATAATTTAAGTCATTTATAGTTGAATATTATTAATATTGCAATGCATTGAAGACGACGAATCTTATAATTAACGTAAACGTAATTAAACAACTAATAAGCTATGATTAAAAGTAATTACGAAATTCATGGTGGGCAGGAGAACTTACCAGTTGCTCTGACATGCCGATCCTTGTCTTTGTTCAGTACTCGCAGCTCGAAATTCGCCCATACTTTTTCAGTCGGTCCAAGCTTCTCTGCTTCTATTAGTTGTAAATAAACAGACAGAGAATTTCCTTTTCCAGGACCATATCCATGGGGATATAGTCGTATTCTCCTAACAATATTATGGAAAGTTGCAAATTAAATATTGTAAAAGTAAGTCTACATCAAGATTTAGACCTGACATTTTAGTCTCAATCCAAAACCCGAGTCGAAACTGATAGATATAACCAAGTTTATTATAATTGATGTTCAGGATTATATACGCACCATTTTTTATTTTCTGAGGTAAATTCTTCAGATTCAAGAGTGGTGCTGACCAATTTCGAAAAATTCGGAATTTTCCATGTGAGAAAACCATCTGATGGCTCCTTCACCGTGTGAATGGATTCAAGTAATCCGGATGGCTTGATAACCAAAACCTCAGCTCCAAAGACACAAGAATCATCGACAAGGTAACCATTACAAGCATCATTAAAACTGTCGATGGGAAGAAATTGATCGAAACCCCATACAGTTTTCATCTCATGAAATCGCTTCACTGTCGCATCTACACACAACAATTTGCAATCAGTGATCGGTAAATCAAATCCATAGCAAAAAGAGAGTGAGAAGTAGGATTGACAAATCCAATTCCAGTTCGATAAAATAAATCGTTTTGATCCCAGTTCAAATCCGATTGAACCGTATCTTTAAAGTGCTAGTCTTTGGTCCGACCTATTTATCATTTCTACCAAGAAGGAAGATGAGCGTATGTACCTTATGTTAGTGAATATATAAAATCAATTAAGTTGGCCTCACACAACAGCTTAAGCTATTGTGGTGAAACGGTCACTTAACAATAATCTTTTGATGAGTAGAACAATATTGAAAGATTTAAGAGAAATAATACTGAGACCACCTTTACATCTACGCAAGCAAACATCCCCCCCATTTCATTTTCACCTTACAAGGACTTACTTTACCTCCAGTCCATAAGAACTTACTAAGAACTTTTTTAATTGTTTTGATGATCTTTGAGGGAAAAGCAATATAAGTAGCCCCATACACACTGATACAATTAAGGATGGAGATAATAAGTTGTGATATTCCAGCTATAGAGAGGTTTCTAACATGTCATGAAGCTATTATGAGATTGATCTTATCACTTAAGCATGCATAGTCCATTGAAATAAATTTAGAATCTGCAATAGGAATCCCAAGATATATGAAAGGAAGCTGCTATTTGTTAAAACCAGTAATGGATACTAGGTGGATTCCAAATTCAAGGCTCTTAAGGACAAAAAAAACCACTCTGGGCACAATTAACCTGAAGTCCAAACATCCTACTGAACATCTTAAGGACTTTTATAAGAACTAAGAAAGAAATAAGATTAGCCTTGGAGATTAATATAAGGTCATCAACAAAACATAAGTGTGATAGTTTGAGCCTTCTACACTTGGAATAAAATTTAAAGCCCTAAGTCCCTTCCATAATTCTCTGTATTAATTTGCTAAAAGTCTCCATCGCCAAGGAAAAAAGATAGGGTGATATAGGATTGCCTTGTCTAATCCCTTTACAACAATAACAAACTTGCTGATATACATTTTTTGGAGGTTTTCTTTGAATTTAAACAATATTTGAAAAGGATTCCTCTACACATATGATAAAACAAGATGACTGTAAAGGTTTATCTATACATATAATAAAGAAGATATTGTATCAAAAAAATTTCTTTACTCATTAAAGGAATAAAATTGTGAATTCTCAAGTAGAACTTGGAAAGTGAATTTAGGTCAATGGTTATTTGGTTGAACCATTAAAAATGGATTACATCTTTTTTCTACTCTTTTCTATTATTTTTATGATTGTTATGTAATTATCATGGATCAAATTGTCACTAACTATTTATTAGAGTAAGCAATTTTTTATTCAAATGTCAAATAGAAAAAAAAAGTGAATACATATTTCACTATCTCCCATGTATGCTATTTAAGACCAACAAAATATATTTTTGTTTTTAAATTTTTGTGATGCATTTAAAGTTAGGTAATTCCTCCGTTATGTTCCAGAATAATGCCTAAATTGTGTTTTAATAAAAGAATTTCTTTTATTTTTGTTTTTTTCTTTAATTTCAAATTCCATCAAACAAATCAAATTAGGAAATTAATAACTGCTTAAGCTAATATATTATAATACTTTCTCTATCTTATAAAAGATTTTGAACTCATAAATCTATTTGAAGAATTTTAACACTTTTCCTTTAAAATTATCTCTTCCTTAGTTCCTTTACTTTAAGTAGGTAGGGTGCGACTTCTTACAACTATTTTTCTATCTGATTTTAGAAGGCTTTAATATTAAATTTTGTAAATTTTTATCATCTTAATTTAAAATATTAATACATTAGATTAAGATTACTTTCTTGTATATAAACCACTCTAATCTTTTTATTTATTTCCTTTGTGGAATTTATATTAAGCCTACTGACACTTCACTTACTCAACTAAGTATTTAATCTAATTAAAGATGCATATCTGACTCATCATCGAAAAATACATTTTATTTCAATATTTTTCTTTATCTAATTTTATTTATTGATATTTAATTCAAATTATTTTTTTCATGAAATGTTTTGATAAATTATATCTTTACTTAGATATTTGATTGTGAAACTCAATTTAATATTGTGCTAAATTTCATAACTTTTCTTTATTTCGGAGGAGAATTGATGAACTTAAAATTTTAAGGAAATAAATTGTTCTTAAAACTCATAAACGATTCTTTTTTATTCTTAACAGTGGTTTACTATCATTATTAATTAGATCTCCTTCTTCTTTAACCTCCTGTATAGTAACCTTTGCAATTATTTTTAATGTTTTAAACTAGTTGCATACTATTACAAGCTACTGCAACCTCAACAACTCTTTTCTATTCTTAACACTAGTCTCCTACCATTTTTAAGTCTCTTTCTTCTTCAAACTCCTGTAACCTCTACAATTCTTTTAATTATTAACATTATTCTCCTATCATTTTTGGGTCTTCAAACTCTTTTAATTCTTAATACTAGTCTCCTATTTCAATTCAATCTCTTTTGTGTTAGGCTATATATTAATGTGGAAATCAATTTTCATATCAGTTTTGACATTGCTGATTTAAAAGAAAAAAAGAAAATTGAGTGTGGTTGGGTCGGCTGGACCGGCCTTACCAGGCCCAGCTCCACGGCCCGTTCGGCCCATCGGGTGTTAGACTCCCATG
>JAOTBA010000002.1:25013591-25024451 GCA_025629845.1 Erythroxylum squamatum | reverse complement strand
ACTGAGTTTCGACTGACTGATGTAGCACGCCACCCTCGCGGGGCACGGACTCGGATATCACCAATGATGTCGGGTTCGGGTCACGCGGAAGCGGGGTGTTACATTTATAGCCTTATAGGCTTTCCCATAAGACCTGTAATATAGTTTAACGAAAACCAGTATAACAAAATTGTGTAAATTCTTTATAGTATAAATTCAATATCCTTCTCGAGCAAACCATGTATATTTAGAAACCATAGAATTATAAAGTGAATTACCAAACATCAAGAAATCAAGAGTCAAAAATAAAAGGATCTAATCCCATGTAGGAATTTGCGGCTATACACGTACTCATGGTCCCCTCTTGAACCAAGAAAACCCCTTTATGATACCAAGACATGTTTTTAAAGTAATCTTTGGTCGAGTTGACCGTACGTCAAACAGTTTTGTCCACAGGACAGAATATCCTTGCCATTGACTGTATAAAAGAAGCACATGATCCGGAGCATAAAGTTGACGTCCTAAAACTCGGGAGACCTTGTAATAAAATTTAGAGGAAATAATTGGATGGTGGTGACGTGTCGCAGAAAAAGCAACGGTTAATAGATAAAATAATGTCGTTGCAATCGTTATATATTATTGTCAACACGCATCGTTTCAAATTTTGTAACAGAAATAACCACTAAGGACACGTGTAGGAAGTGCAGCGGTGAGGCACTCTTTGTAACAAACATCTAAAGATATGGGAAGAAACTAGAGGCGAGAAGCTGAACTCAGAAGGATTGAAGAAATCATCAAAAGCAGTTTGGAAGTTGAATAAAGGAATGAAAGGTTGCTGATAGAAAATCATAACTGAACAAATAAACATGAGAGAACTAAAGACGATGTTTAATCAGTTTATGCAGAAATGTGAAGGAACGATGAGAAGGGAAATGAGGGCCCCGTGACCAAACCGTTGATTGAAGGCGAGAATTACATAACGCCTACACATTCAGCAAAATAGAATTCAAGGGAAGGCTGTACAAAAACAAAATTTCACCTGAATCACACCGCTAGTTAAACTGAAGGTCGGGATTGCAGCGATACACTTGTAAAATTTTGCCACAACATACTTTAAACATAATAAAATAAAATGTCTTAATTACTAAAAAGGAGTTAAACTAGAACGACACATTTTAAAACCAGACATGGCCTGAACATTGTCAAGCTCGGATCACAGATACAGTAAGAGTATTTTAGTCCGAGGTCGTTTACCAAATTTTAGCAATGCAATTAGATCAACTCATCTTCTTTACCACTTCTCCAGGCCAACAAATTGCACTGGTAAAAGTTGACTGACGTGAGAGTCCTTGCCACAAAGGCAACTTTTGTCTTCAAACTAATTCCACCCACGTTTCTATCACATTCCAAATACCATACCAATGTACATTCAATTCTCCAAGATTACCACCTGTGAGCTCCCTTCGATAGGCCAAGAGTAACAGCGATCAATGCAAGAATAGACTGAACAAATAGACAAAAAAGAGGGGAAAAAAAAAGTCAGCACAAGTAAATCAATGACTAGAAAAAACTTATAATTTAGATAAAAACAAAACACCGCATGATACAAAATCTCCATTCTTTATGTAACTAGTGTCACACGACCGGAAACTAACCGAAAAGGAAACTGGCATGACAGTCCTATGGTTTGATTTCTTTGGCAATGCTAACCAAATAAAGCAGCTTCATTGGTAATAATATTCATCATTAGTATAGATATATCCACTACAGAAAAGGAAAAGCCAGCATATTCAAGCCTTAGGCGTATTTTAACCAATTTGTCATACAATGCTATGACAGACCCCGATTCTAAGGCTATGTTTGATAGGGTAGTTAGTAATGGAATGGAATGAAATGTAATATTATTCCATCATTTGAGAAGAGAGTTTATAATAGAATGAAATGGAACAGGATAGAAGGGAAGGGTTTCACATTACATCTTATTCCATTCTAAACAGTAAAAATGAGTTACCTCCGATTTGGGGAGTTTAGAATGGAATGTAAAATGATAAATATGTACTACCTAATATACCCTTAATAATTTTTTATAATATCAATTACACCCTCAACCTTAATAATAAGTAGCAAAATAATACATCTCATTATTCAATCAAGGGTAGAATAGTCTTTTTTTTTGGGGGAAATAATAGTCATTCATTATTGCGGATTGGTGTTGTTTGTTGGTGATCTTTGAGTGGCTTTTCCTGGTGCTGGGGATTTTATGTAGTAGGGTTTTGGACTTAGATTTCTTAGACTGCTTGAGAGGCGAGTATTGAGGGTGTGTGTTTTCCTTTTCTGTTTGTGTTGTTCCAGTGGTTTCTCCCTCGTAGTTCCTTTGTGGGCTAGAGATTCTGGGTAATCTCTAGCTATGTATATAAACTATTCATTTTCGTATAAAGTTTGCTGATTTAACAAAAAAAAAATAGTCATTCATTATTATTATACATACATTATATTTCATTCCATCCATCTTCCAAATAATATTTCACTATATTACATTATGAACTCTTCCATCCCTCCGAAACAACAACTTTCTAATATTACATCCATTTACATTGCATTCCATTATAAATCATTCTATTCCATTAAAAATCTTACGTCCAACTAAGCATAACTTAAGACAAGCAATTATGTATCCAAAGTATTCACATGACAACTGACCCACTAGAGTAAGGTAATGCCATCTGAATTCAAAAGTAAAGCTAAACCACATACGTTTCCAAGCATAAGAAATTTGCCTTAAAACAATCTAGAAAATGAATGAGAGACATGTGCTTATGAGAAAAATTAAGTACAATATACTTAGAGCTAGTTAATATAAATCTATTATCTGAAAGGATGCCTGGGATCATAAATTAAACAACCACAATAGTATGACTTTTTTCGTGCATTGGAAAATATAATCACTCACAGCTATTGTGCAGGCAACATATCCAGGTTTCTCTCTGTAATCAACTCGTACACAAAGAAGAACGAAGGCCCCAACATACCAAGGAATGCCACCTAAAAAGAAACCAAAGAAAAACCTGAAAAAGAAAGAAGGAGAAACCTTCAATTATAATTGTTAAAGTTAAAAAGAAAAGTAAATGAAACTATACAACAACAACATCCGGAGAGAATCCTGCTAAAATGCAGAGTCTGGGAAGATCTAGTAATATGCATCGTTATCCCTACCTGGTAGAGAAGTTGTTTCCGATAAACCCACAGGTAATGCAAAATATTGATAATACAAAATATAAATACATACGAAAAAATAAAAATATATAAAAAATAAAAAAATGTAATGTAGTGTAATACCCTACATATAGAATATGGTAAAGATTAACAATAAAAGATACAATAAGTAAATAAATACACAAACTAGAAAAAAAAAGATAACTACACGAATAAATCAAACTAACCATCACAAGAAAGTAATTAGGTTAAATAAGAAACTGTTCAGGCTAAATAATTAGGAGGGAAGTACTACGTAATCAAACTATTAAGGCTTAACTATAAAACGAAAGGCTCAACAGAAAATGTTTAACAGACTAAGAGAACAAGAATGACCTCTCTAAGAGAGATCCTTAATCCGTATCTTAGTACACCAAAACTTTCTATTGCCTGCCTCGGTAATTTCTAACAGAGCCATATCATTCTTGAAATTATAGTTAAGCTTATTCAAAGTGAAGTTTTTAGATATGTTAAGACTATTTTCATTTCTAAGAGTAGTAGGTAATATCTGATGAACATAGGAGAAATAAGACCCCACATTGCTCCCGTGTGTAATATTATTACCATACAAATTAAGATGGTTTTAACTAATGGCCTTGGTAAAATGTATCATAAAGCAGTTGCCCTCGAGTAGGCTTCTTAAGGAATCACCCATCTAAACAACATATGAAACACTACCAAGATAATTTTAAAACTTAAACACATACACACACAAACAGAAAAAGGGGCATTTTGTGGTTAGGAAGGGAAAGGCAATTTTTTAATAGAAATTTTATAGGTAATTGGAGAACCAACTAGGTTTATCACGTAAAAACAAGGATTGAAGATTTTAGTCATTTGAGATTTTTCTAATTGATACTTCCAAGATCTTTTTCCACACTATCACTTAAGGACCTAATTGGCCTTGATTCTTCAAAGTTCAAACATAAGGAAATTATTTATTCATTCATGCACTGAGACATTCATTGTTAGGGAGAGTGAATTGGTAACTCTTGACAACATAAGTCATGTTTCATAACTAACTAAGCTATCCTATGCCAGATTTACCCCAAAAGTGCTACTATGGTGATTGCCATTTTGATCACAATTGTTAAATCCAACATGATCACTCATAATATCAAAAGGTGCGACAATGTTCATTTGTCCCTTGCCTCAAAAAATTAGCTCAAAAGAAATACCAAGCATGAAAACACTATGACAGCACAAGATAATGTCCAGCAAGAACCATTTTTGTTGTGTTCACTTTTTCCTTAGTTTTCCTGTCAGCTGATGCACTACTAGATTTAGAATTACGATTCCTTTTGATTGATTAATCTTGTTCATCTAATTCCGAACATGTCATGGAACCTCAGAAAGTAAAGAATGGAATGCAAGAGGTAAAATCACAAACTTACAAGAACCATCCCATGCCTATACCACAGAACGGAAGTCTGCCTTCTCTTGGAGGTGGTCTGGTGTCACATACCGCATAACCTTGGTGAATAACATAAACAATCCTAAACACATAAGTTCCCAATCTAATTAAGCAAGCATATCAAGCACTTGATATCAATAAGAAGAAAACCCCAAACCTCAATCACACACGCACAGAAATCTCAGAATTTGTCCATCATCCAAATTCGAAATAAGATGGAGCGAAAGAAAATGAAACAATATCCTACTAATCTTAATAGAACAACGAATTTGAGAACGAATTTCAACTTCATAAATCATTTAAATTCATTCATATCGAAAAACGCACACTAAGTATTGAAAGAGCGTTTTCGTAAAATGGTAAGAACCTGTTGCGATGGTCTGGTAACCATGGGGATAGTATTGGGGAATGGAAGTAGCGCCCGGTGGGACAACCGGCTGCGGGAAACCAACCACCTGCGGCGGCGGAGGTGGTGGATAATAGTTGGCAACGCCTTGAAACGTGCCGTAATAGTTTTGTCCCTGCGAATTGCCTGTCATCAAATCCCTACTCTTCCCATCTTCAGCCATTTTTTGTTTCTCAAATTGGTGCCTTCAGCTCGGTGTAGAAATCAGGAAATTTCAAATTTCAAATTTTAATTTTATATTCTCCCTTCGTCTTCCTGTTCCTGTTCATAAATTTTTCAAAGCGAAGGAAGTCGACGATTGGCGGTGACTTTAAAGCATATCTGTCTGCGGGCGAATTTTGCTGCCCGTACCCGATTCCTGCGTTTGCGGATTCATAATTGTAATAAATAAATATAATTAAAGGAGAGGAGAGCAAGTACCTCAAATGGCAAACATTGGTACAATAATAATGTAGTTAGCGGGGAATAGTTGGTATTTTGGTTTTTTTTAGTTATTACTTTATTATTCTAAATTTATGTTTTCAAAATAACGTTAGAAATTCTTAAAAATAAACTAAACTAAATAACAGATATTTTATTATATTCATCGTCTATTCCATTTTTAAAAAATCACTATTTTATTTCTTATTTATTCTTACAGGTGAACCAAGCACCTGATTAATATCTCGGATAATTATATGCTTTGCAGTCAAGCCTTTCAATCAATCAACCACCCACTCTTTGATTATAGTTTCTCCTTATTCACCTGGCCAATTATCCTTCACTGCACTGGTTCTTCTACTTTTTTAGTTAAAATATCGTGCCAGTGGGAACGGTTTCTCTGGTTTCAGAACAAGTCATCAAAGTTGTAAATTTACAAGTAAAACTACAATTCAGTCAAACCATGACTACTGTTCCGGTGACTGCTGTTGGCCATGCGGCCAAAAAAGTTCGAACCCGGGAGCGCGAGGAAGATCCTCCCCCTCCTGCACCGAATATTTCTCCCACCCCTCCGAGCTACAGATCAGTCGTGACTGGTCACCATTCTGAGGGCAGTGGACCACAAATGCTCGACTGGATAGATGATGATCCCATTGACCCTTCTGAAGGCGACATCACCATTGTGCAAGGATCCTATGGTTTGGGAGTTGAACTCTCCAATCCCTTCCGCCGGCAACTGGATCAGGCTTGGGATACTGCCGTCATCGTCAAACTACTAGGGAGGCGCCTTAGCTTTCCTTTGCTGAAAACCAAACTCCTTATGCTCTGGAAGCCCGCCGGGGCTCTGAAAATTGTAGACCTTGATAATGACTTTTTTCTTGTCAATTTCAGGGAGGAAGCAGACTACATCAAGACTTTAACCCAGGGGCCCTGGATCATTTCGGGATACACCTTATCTGTGCAACCTTGGTATCCGGAGTTTCGCCCAGACACCGGAAAAATCACCCATGTGGTGGCATGGGTCAGGTTTCCCGGATTGTCTGTAGCTCGATATCATCCTTCGATCCTCACCGCTCTGGGCAACCTGGTTGGCCGGACGGTGAAGATAGACAGCCACACCCAACAGACGTGCCGGGGCAAATTCGCGAGGGTCGCCGTAGATATCGATCTCAGCTCCCCTCTGCGATCTATTGTCGAACTGGACGGTGAAGCCATCAAAGTTGCTTATGAAGGGCTCCCGGCGATTTGCTTTGGCTGTGGACGGGTTGGTCATGACACTTCGGGTTGTCCAACCCGACAGCCTGCGCCCTCCCCCGTGATCCCCCCTTCCAGTGATCAACCATCTGTTCCCCCTCCCCTAGACCGTGCCGGTGCAAGCGTCACTTCGGACCCCACCCTAACGCCGATGGAATTTGGTGAATGGATGCAAGTCCAGAGGCGCCCCCGACGAGTGCCCCCCCCACCGCGGGGCCCCGACCTGCTCGCTCGTCTCGCCCCGCCGTCACTGGTCCACAGGGATCGCGTTTCACTGCCTTGTCTGACGACGCTCAGGCGGCGGTGTCTCCCTCTCCGACGGGCGCGGTTTTCCCCTCGCCCTTTCCCAGTGATCCGTTAGCGGACCAGAACGGTCACCTGCAAGACCGCACTCACACGCAACCTGCTCCGGGTCGTTCTCGCCCACTCGCGTCTAGAACTAACGCCCTGGCGTCTCGTCCCTCCCATCGCTCCTCGGGCCTGCAACAGTCTCCTGGGCCCTCGTACCCTCTCCCCTCTATCCGGTCCCTTGCCTCTCCCAGCCCTCAGCCTGCCGAGCCCGTGAACCCTCCCTCTGTCCAGCATCCACAGACCCCACACAAGCCCAACACACCAGCCCCCTATAGCCTAGCCCCAGCCCATGCAGCTGTTTTAATTCCGACCCATTCTGAAGTGCTCCAACCGGACACATCCTTCAACCTCCCGGCTTTGCCGGACTCGGCCTCACACACGATGGAGGAGGATCCCGGTGAGCATAGTGGCCCGGCCGCCGTTCCTAACGGGGGCTCCCCATTTCATCCTACACGTCCCCCAGACTCGGATAGCCCCCTGACTACGTCTCCAGGACACCTGACCCTTACGGATACCCAAATGACAGAGTCCCACCCGGGACCATGCCTGCCCCCGACTCAGGAGGCGACTGTTTTACCAGTCGGCCCTCAGGACACTTAAATCTTTTTATCTGGTCTTATGTCGATCCTTATCTGGAATTGTCAAGGGGCTGGCGGGCGAACCTTCAAGCCCATCCTGCAGAATTATATGCGTACCCACAATCCGGGGTTGATTGTTATCGTGGAACCTCGTATTAGTGGGGTCAGAGCCACGGAGGTCATTCGCCGATTGGGCTTTGTTCACTCATATCGGGTGGAGGCGGTAGGGTTTTCGGGCGGGATCTGGCTTCTTTGGAAAACCTTTATTTCGGTCCGGGTCCTCCTCGCGCACCGCCAATTTATTCACGCTAGTGTCGACTGGGGTCCTCTTTCTTTTGTTTTCACGGCCATCTATGCGAGTCCGACTCCTTCTCTGCAACACTACCTTTGGGAGTCTTTACAGCGTATTTCTCTCATCACCACTCAACCCTGGTTGCTTGGCGGAGATTTCAATGCCAAATTAGAAACTACTGATACCTATGGTGGCTCTCGGCTGCGTCCCTCTGTTACTCGTCCTTTTCGGGACTGTGTGCACAACTGTCACCTTTTGGATCTGGGCTTCTTCGGCCCTCGTTTTACCTGGCGTAGGGGCAACGTTCTCGCCCGCCTGGATCGGGCCTTCTGTAACACCTCTTGGCACACAGTGGTCCAATCAACAACGGTAACTCATCTGCCTTTTCTAAAGTCGGACCATCGGCCCCTCCTCATCACGTTTACAAACGCCAGGGACCCCTTCCCGCGCCCTCAGCCTTTTCGTTTTCAGTCCGCCTGGTTAACCCACCCTGACTTTGGTCCTTTTATTGAGGCGCATTGGCATCCCAACGCCACGGACATTACCGGTTCGCTCCGGTCTCTGTCGGCCAGTATTCAAATTTGGAACCGTTCCATCTTTGGCAACATTTTTCATCGCAAGCGACGATTGCTGGCTAGACTCGAAGGCATCCAGAAGCACCTTGATGCGCCCGTTTCGAACTCTCTCCGGGACCTGGACATGTACCTCAGGTCGGAATTGGAGCGGGTCCTGTTACAAGAGGAGCTGTACTGGCATCAGCAATCCCGGAGTCAATGGCTTGGTCAGGGAGATAGGAACACTAAGTACTACCATGCCCTTACCAGGCAAAAACAACGTCGAGCCCAGATTACCTCCTTGACGGATCCTACGGGTACTATCATCTCTGGTTCCACGAACCTCCGCCGGTTGGCCCAAAGTTTTCTCCAGGAGATGTACACCGATCCCCCTCGCCCTCAGATCCATTTACCAGGGCACTTTCCTCCCCTCCCGCCGCACGCTCATCTCGATTTGGCTCGCCCTCTTGACTCTGAGGAAGTTCGGCTTGCGGTTCACAGCATGAACCCTCACAAAGCCCCTGGGTTTGATGGTTTCTCGGCTCTTTTTTATCAATCTCAATGGGACACCCTGGGCCCCTCTGTCACAAGTTTCCTGCAGCACCTGTTTCAGCTGGACGCTTGGGACCCCGAGCTAAACCGTACCATCATGGTTCTTATCCCTAAGATTTCGTCCCCGAGGTCCATCACGCAATTCCGCCCTATCGCTCTTTGCTCTGTTCTCTATAAATCTCTCTCCAAGGTTATTGTTAACAGGCTTAAACCCTACCTCGACACTCTGGTAGCCCCGAATCAAAGCAGCTTCGTTCCTGGGCGGCAGATTACTGATAACATCATCATCACGCAGGAAGTCATTCACACCATGAAACGTAAAGCGGGCTCTAGGGGTCTTATGGCACTCAAGGTGGATTTGGAGAAAGCCTATGACCGCCTTTCCTGGGAGTTCCTTTACGATACCCTCTCTACCGCCGGGATCCCGGCTTCGCTGATAACCCTCATCCGAAATTGCGTCTCCACAGTCTCCATGCAAGTAACCTGGCATGGGGGTCTGAGCGACGTCTTCCACCCCTCTTGCGGGATCCGTCAGGGCGACCCTCTATCGCCGTACCTGTTTGTCCTCTGCATGGAGCGTCTCGGACACACCATCAACCACGCGGTCACTCAGGGGCGCTGGCGGCCGATCACCCTCAGTCGCTCCGGTCCCCCTCTTACTCATCTGTTCTTTGCGGACGACCTCATTCTCTTCGCAGAAGCCTCGCTTGATCAAGTCACGGTCATTAGAGATACCCTACACCAATTTTGTGTGGCGTCGGGGCAACGGGTTAATTTCACTAAATCCCGCTGTTATTTCTCTAAAAACGTTACTCCTCCTGTCGCCACCGCGCTCAGCCGCACTCTGCAAGTTCAACGAACTTCTGATCTCGGCCGGTACCTTGGGGTGCCTTTGCTGCATGACCGTGTGACCACACGCACCTACCAACATATCCTCGACGCTGTTCAACGCCGTCTCTCTGGTTGGTCCGCTAACCTTCTGGCTCTGGCAGGTCGTACCACCCTAACTCAGACCGTTTTAGCCGCTCTCCCTAGTTACACTATGCAGACGGTTCGGCTCCCCCGCGGTCTTTGTGATGCGGTGGAGAAACTCATGCGAAAATTTTTATGGGGGTCCACCACAGGTGCCAACCGAGTGCATCTTGTCAACTGGGAGGCTGTCTGTCAACCCAAGCAGTCCGGGGGTCTTGGCATCCGCAATATCCGTGCCACCAATGACGCATTCTTAGCTAAACTGGGATGGACGATGCTCACCAAACCTCAGGCTTTATGGGTGCGTCTTCTGTCTGCGAAGTATAAATTTGACGCTAATAATATTCCCCCTGTTCTTGAAGGCACCGGCGGATCGATGGTCTGGAACAGTATTAAGGCCACCTGGCCCTTAGTTCTCCAGGGCCTTCACTGGACCGTCGGGGACGGTTCTCGGGCCCGTTTCTGGCTTGATCCATGGATTCCGCGCCTAGGCCCTTTGATACATCACGCCACGTCCCCCGTTCCGGCATCCAGCCACCCCCTCACCATTCAGTGTATGGTCGATCCTGCAGGGCACTGGAACTGGGATGTTATTCACCCTTTCCTCTCTCCCTCTATCTGTCGGATCATTGCCGGCACTTTTCCCCCTGCGCCCCAGTTGGGTCCCGACAAGTTGTTCTGGGGTTATTCTGCTACGGGTGACTTTACGGTCGCTTCTGCTTACTCCCTGATTATTGGACACAACGAGGATCGGTCTCCGGCGATTTGGCGGGCGATATGGCACTGGCCGGGTCCCCAACGGATCCGTTCTTTTCTTTGGCTTTTGGCACACGATC
>JAOTBA010000002.1:24988699-25001310 GCA_025629845.1 Erythroxylum squamatum | reverse complement strand
GGTTTAATTAACGATCGTATCTTGATTAAACAAAACTTAAGGGAAAACTCGGGTTAATTATTAACTCACGATTAATAATTGCTAGGAGAGGTTAAAGAACAACAAATTAATAAAATATGCTTAATTAGGGTGTAGGCCGAGATTGAACCGAAGAACCGGGTCCCTACCGAATTTCCCACCTTTTTCATTTTTTTGCATGTTTTCTTTAATTTGTTTTTATTAGTTAGTTTTATTTTATTTTCTTCTTAGAAAAATCCAAACCCCCCCTCTTTTTCTAAACACCGGTTAATTTCATTCCACAAACTTTACACACACTCTCTGTGGGATCGACCTAAACTCGCCACTGCTACAGTAGTAGTCTAGTTATTTTATTTTGACTAGCGTTACGACGTGCGGTCAAAGTATTTCAAGACTGCATGGTCAGTATATACAATCATTTTAGACAAAACCAACTAGGAGCGAAACTTGTCAAAAGCGAACACAACCGCCAACATCTCTTTTTTCGTGGTGGTGTAATGGCGTCGTGCGCTGTTTAATGTCCTACTTGCATAAAAAATGGGACGAAAGGTCTTACCTTATCTTTGGCCTAAAGCAACACCCACAGCATAATCACTTGCATCACACATTAATTCAAAAGGAAGAGACCAGTCAGGAGATATAAGAATAGGTACAGTCACAAGCATATCCTTTAATAATTGAAAAGATGTTAAACATTCACCGTCAAATTTAAACACAACATCTTTTTCAAGTAACTCAGTCAAAGGTCTAGCAATTTTAGAAAAATCCTTAATGAACCTACGATAAAGACCAGCATGGCCTAAGAAGCTCCTAATGGATCTAACATTGTTTGGTGGTGGAAGTTTCTTAATGACATCAATTTTTGCTGGGTCTACCTTTATACCCTTGCTATAAATTTTATGACCTAAAACAATGAACTCCTATACCATGAAATGAAATTTTTCCCAGTTAAGCACTAAATGGGTCTCTTCACACCTAATTACGAATTTCTCTAAGTTATCCAAGCATGCGTTAAATAAAGTGCCAAACACAGAGAAGTCATCCATGAAAATTTCAATGCAAGATTCAAGCATATCAAAAAATAGCCATCATGCATCTTTGAAATGTAGCCGGAGCATTGCATAACCCAAAGGGCATTCGTCTATATGCAAATGTACTATAAGGATATGTAAAGGTTGTTTTCTCCTTATCTTCCGGGGCTACTGGAATTTGCAAATATCCACTTTATCCATCTAAGGCACAATAAAAGTCATGTCCAACTAATTTCTCAATGATCTGATCAATGAAAGGTAAAGGAAAATGATCTTTCCTGTTGGCATCATTCAACTTCCTATAATCTATGCACATTCTCCACCTAGTTACCTTCCTAGTGGCTATTAATTCATTTTTCTCATTTTCAACCATAGTGGTGCCTCCTTTCTTTGACACCACATGCACAGGACTAACCCAACCAGAATCAGAAATGGGATAGATAATACTTGCATCCAGAAGCTTTACTACCTCATCTTTCACTACCTCCTTCATGTGTGAGTTAAGTCTCCTTAGGGGCTGCACTATCGCCTTGCTTCCATCCTCTATGAAAATATGGTGTGTGCAAAAGGAAGGGCTTATACCCTTTGATATCTATAATGGACCACCCAATGGCCTTCTTGTGGTCCCAAACTACCTTCAACAACTGCTCCTCCATGGCACCTGACAAACAAGAGGAAATGATAACTAGTAAGTGCTCAGGTAGGTTAAGATAAACGTACTTTAAATGACCCAGAAGAGGTTTCAAGTCAGGAGAAGGAGGCTCTTCAATTGAAGGCTTCAGAAATAGCTTAGCTAAATGTTGGAGAGGCTCGTATGCTCTATAATGTGTCCAATATTCCTGCGCCAACTCAACTCCAATATCCTCCAACTTTTCTTGCAATTCTTCCCCTAACTCTTCGATCATTCCTTTCGCTTCCCCTTCCAACAAATCTATACAAACAATAGAAGAATCATCGGCATTAGAAGAATAAATATCAATAAAATGGCAAGAGTCAAGAGTAGAAGGATGCTTCATAGCATTGAACACATCAACACTAGTTCTTCATCTTGAAGTCTCAAGATGAGCTTTCCATGTTGCACATCGATGATGGTTCATGCAGTGGCCATGAAAGGTCTCCCAAGAATGATGGAAATGTCTATATCTTCCTCTATGTCAAGGACTAAGAAATCCACCGGGAAGATGATCTTCTTGACCTTGACCAATACATCCTCAATGATTCCCCTTAAATAAGTGATTGACCTATCTGCCAGCTGAAGTGAAATAGTAGTGGATTTGGGCTCCACCAATCCTAACTTCCTAAAAACAGAAAGAGGCATTAAGTTAATGATCACACCCAAATCCATTAAAGCCCTATCTATATGTCAATCACCAATAACACAAGGAATAGTAAAACTCCCTGGATCCTTAAGCTTCGGTGGTGGCTTTTTTGACAATATGGCAGAACACTCATCATTCAGCTTCATCGTGGCATACTCCTCAAGCTTTCTCTTATTAGACAAAATTTCTTTCAAAAACTTAGAATATGAAGGCATCTGCGCTATGGCCTTAACAAAAGGAATGTTTATGTGCAACTTTTTAAATATCTCAAGAAAATGACCAAATTGCTTATCTAATTGCGTACCTTTCAACCTTTGAGGATAAGGAATCCGAGGTCTTACTGGATGCGTGATGGGGTCAGCAAATAACTTTGGATGATCCTCCTTTTCAGCTGGTGCTTCCTTGGACTCATTGCCACTCTCCCGACTCTCTTCTTCTTCACTCTTTTCCACTTCTTTATCCTTCTGCTTCTCTTTAACTTCTTTAAGCTATCTACCACTCCTTAATAAATTTTCCTTTGCATGTTCTCTTGGGTTGGCCTCAGTAGTGCTAAGCAATGAACCCGAAGGTCTTTCCTTCAACAAACTCACAATCTTGGCTCATCTGATTCTCCAAATGTCTGATAGAAGATTCTTGGTTCTGCATCCTCACCTCAGTAGTGGAGATATACTTTGAGAGTAGCTCTTAAAGATTAGATTTCTCCGGTAGCGAAGGATTAGGAGCCTTGAAACCTGGAGGTGACTGTCTATGAACATTGGATGACTATGGTTGTGCCATCTAATCGTTCTACCAAGAGAAATTTGGATGATTCCTTCACCTTGGGTTGTTGGTATTAGAATATGGGTCCTCTCGCTATCTATTATAATTGCCTACATAATGGGCCTCTTCTATCTCTTGAGCAAAAGGATTCCCGACTTGACATTCAAAAGATGCATGGAATCTCCACCACAATGCTCGCATAAAGCACAACTCTTTAATGAAGAACTAGCTCCTCCTCTCACACTGTGCATCAGATTATCCAACTTTTTCGTCAAAACATCCATCTAAGCAGATAAAGCCACTGTATTGTCTACTGTCTACTACACGAGCTCCTATAGGTCGTCTAGGATGCCTTTCTGTATGATACTGAAAGCTGCTTGTAGCCATCTCATCAATCAACCTGTAGGCCTAATCTGGCATCTTCCTCATTAAACTACCTCCTGCTGCAACATCTATGGTACTCCTAGTCGATGGGTTCATTCCTGTATAAAAAGTATTGACCTGCTACCATATGGAGAACCCATGACTGGGACATTGTGTCAACATATCTCGAAATCGCTCCCACGCTTCATATAAACTTTCATTTTCATATTGAGTGAAGTGATCTCATTATTCATCTTTGCAACCTTGGCAGGAGGGAAAAATTTAGCCAAAAATAATCTCATCATCTCATCCCATGTAGTAATCGATCCTGACTGCAAACTAGCCAACCATGCTCTGGCCTTATCCCTTAAAGAAAATGGGAATAACCTTAATTTCACCGCATCTTCCGATACTCCATTCTGCTTGAACAAATCACAAATATCTAAAAATGTCTCCAAATGGGTGTTTGGATCCTCCAAAGGCAATCCTCCAAATTGAGATGCTCTCACCATGGATGTAATGCTGTGAGGAATCTCAAAACTCGCAGCAGTGATCGTCGGCCTTATAATGGGAGGCATGGGTCTATTGTTGTGCCCCATTGTCAAATCTATCATAGTTAACTCCCTTCTCTCTTCAGTATGTGGCATCAACCTCTCTTCGTGTTGTTCCATCTCTACGAGCTCTTCTCTAGTCCTTTCTGCTGTGTCACTACTCCGAACCAATCTAGTTTCCTCACGCAACCTGTGAGCAGTTTTTTCAATTTCAGTATCTAATAGCAAATTTTTGGGCTTTTGAACACGAGTGAGCATAAACAAAATGGAACAAATAAAAAGCAAATAATAAAAGGGCTAAGAAAGAAGAAATAAAACACCCAAAATAAAGCAATCAAGCAAACAACTAAATACGCAAATAAACAACAAAGCAAAAATTAAATCTGAGACAATTAATATCGTCTAATTTAATGACTCACAATCAGAATTTTTTCCCCGGCAACGGTGCCAACAACTTGTTGCGGTCTAACAAAACAATATAAATTAAATTCTATCTAGACCAATTAGAGGTAAGCGCGCCGCGCCCCGTCGACAAGTAATATAAATCGGTAAGAACCGAATATCGTACCCAAGGAAAAATTCCAACACGTAAGACAATTAAATTAAACGATGAAAAATTACTCGAACAATTCAGAATTGATTGGTTTGAAAATAAAATAAATTAAAGTAAGCAAATTAAGAAAATATGAAAAATGCAACTACTAGATTTAATCAAATGACAAAAATCGGTTAAGGTATCAGATTTCAATTGGATTAGACACTAAAAATAAAATTGTAACGGTGGATTGATTTAGGAAATACTTCACTTAAGCAAGTCAAACCCAATGTTTATGGAAATTTCTTCTCTTCTAAATTCGAGTCACCACTTGGTTCATAGATAATTTGGAATAAAAGGCGTTAAATACAAGAAGCCTAAAATTAAGTTCGTTAATTCTAGGTATCCTTACACAAGATCCTAAGATTGGTCTACACTTTAGTCTCAAGTATGTCACTTGATTAATTTTCCAACAAATTAAATCCCATTAGTTGTGGTATTCAATCATCTAAAGTCTTTAATCTAGGTGATCAAGCTAAATTAAGACTAAATATGCATTCAATCAAGCAAAAATAAATACTACAAAAATTATCCTAATCTAATATCAATCTTAACCTTAATCGAAAAGAAAAGCTTACTCGCACATATTCATCAATGTAACATAAATCATGGTCATAATATATGTTTGCATTGAATAAATCCACACAATTAAAATAAATACGAAATTAATAAAAACAAATTAAACCCCCCTTTTCCCGCAGCTGAATTTTCTTGCGCCACTAGCTTTAACAAATTTAATCTTCATTAGTTGCTTCGACGTGGGAGTGTGGAGAGAGTGTTGAGAGACACATGAGCTATGAGAGTCACAACAGATTGTACGAGAATTCCAGGCATATGAGAGCAAGACTTTATCCACTTACAATGCATATCAAACTTAGCATTGAAGAAATTCACTGATCACTGATGCAATAAACACAGATGTAAAGCCCTGATCGTTGATGATGATGAAGATCCATGAGCCATCCTTATCAAACATAGAATGTCATGTTATTTTTATGCCACCGCCAGCTTCTAATGTGTTTCACCAACCAGCTGCCAACGTTTTTCTCCTATCAAAACCAGCTAACGTTTTTTTTACCTCACTAGCACGCACTCTCTTCTTTTCCACGCACACACACAGCTTGCTTCCACCAGCTCAGCGTCTCCCTCTCTTTGTGGTGTAACGTTGGTTCAGTCCTCTTTGTCTCCAACAGCTGCTTATGTCCACCAGCTACTTTAATGCTTGCGTCCACCAGCTGCTTCTACGTTGCTTTCCTGCCACAAGCTGCTAACATCTGGATAGAAAGTGCATAAAAGTGATGGAGTTGCGTAAGTGATGGAACTAAAAATCCTCTCCCAGCTCAACGTTCTCTCATCCTCCAATCTCAACTTGTTTTTTCGTTTCTTTTTTCTCACCAGCTAACAACGTTCTCCTCCCTTTTCAACCACCAACTTCAACGTAGTCTTCTTCAACTCACAGCCACCTTTTTTTCGAGGCCAGATCCTCTGTTCAATATTATGGTGTCTTATTGTGTCCAATAAATCTCAGCTATTTATTTAAATAGGGTCCGTATGAGGCCCGCGTGGGTCCCGCAAAATAAATGGTTGAGATTCCATGAGACAGAATAAGACAGAGTAAAACTGTACATAAAACAGAATTTTCCAAAAATCATATCTCTTGATTCCGAACTCGGAATTTGACAAATTTGGTGTGAATAGAAAGATCAAAGGAAGCTCTACAACTTCCCTGAAGGCCAGAAAAATCAATTTGGCCTTCAGGGAAGTCATGTCCAATGACACTTATTCTTGAAGACATTCTGTGACATTTTTTGGAAACATGCATAAACTGTCACGAAATTGCACATTCAAAAAACATGCATAAAATGTCACAATTATGCACGTTTCCAAAAAACATTACAAAAATGCACATTTTGTGACTTTTTGGAAACGTGCATAAAACGACACGAAAATGCACAATAAAAAAACTTCATAAAATGTTACAAAAATGCACATTCTGCAACGTTTTTTGAAAAAGTGCATAAAACGTCACGAAAATGTACATTCATAAAACGTGCATAAAATGCCACGAATACGCACATTCTTTGATGTTTGTAAATGTCCATAAAACGTCACGAAAATGCACATTTAAAAAAGGTACATAAAACGTCACAAAAATTCACATTCAAAAAACGTGCATAAAATGTCACGAAAAGTCACATTCTTCGACATTTTTTTGGAAATGTCTGTATATGCTGCGACGTTGTTTGAAAACGTGCTTAAAAAGTCATGATTGAGCCCAAGTCTACATTGTTAATTGGCTGCATTTTCATCAGTTAATTATGTTATAATTAATCAACTAATTAATAATATTTTAAATAATTATTTATTTATTTAATAAACAATTTAAAAATTTACATAGGTGTTAATTACGCAGTAACAAGAAAAACAAAATAAAGTCACAACCGTATATGAAAGTCACGCTTGTGACTTAACTACTTAAGCTATATATATACTTAGTACTTATATATATCTATGTGTATATATATATATAAAAATATATATATATATACTAAATATTAGTATATAATTTTTTCATGTGTGATTCTTTCAACTATTGCTTGTTTTCTGGGTACTTTTTGCCTCAATCATTTGCTATGATCTTGTGTACCTTATCTTTGTAAAAAGTCCTGACTCTTAGCTATGAATGATCTTATATTATTGTAGGAAGCATGGAAGCATTTTGATAAAGATTCTTTGGCAAATGATCCCCGAGCTGATTGTACCCTTCCTTTCCCTAGGAGCTCACATAAAGTGATAGAGGAAGTTATGCAATCTACTACAACTGGGAAGGTATAGCTTTATGTGCTAAAATCTTTAATGTGTTTGTGTCTATGTATATCAATGATCTTATGCAAACTAGCTTGAAAACAATTATGTGGGTTCAAACCATCCGACAAGGATATCTGTCCAAACATTCATCAAATCTTAGAGCTAATTGGAAAAGAATGTTCTTTGTTCTTGATAGTCGAGGGATGTTGCACTACTATCAAAAACCATTCAGTTGGACATGTTTAACCCACCAGCTTGGAGATAGCTTGTGACTCTAAGTTGTATATGTTGTTTTTTTTTTCTATAGATTGCTGAACTCTAACAACCTCGTTTCAGGCTTGTGGTAGTCAATCTTCATTTTAAAGGACTATTTGCACGGAAAATGGTTTATCTTCTCATTGCCATAGTGGTGTGCATGATGAAAAATCTATTGCATGTCATACTATAAACCTATTAACATCTACAATAAGGTTGATGCAGATAAGGCAAATCTAAGGTTTTGCTTCAGAATAATTTCACTAGTGAAAGTCTACACTTTACAGTTGCTTTTATGACAGTAATGTTGATTTCTGATACAGTTTAGAATTATAATTTGGTCTTGGTGGATTGGCGTTTCAACAATTCTTAACTGTATTTGTTTGAAACATAAGCAAAGAATGCAGTGGACCAAATGGACTGGATTGAGAAGATAATTAGAGTCATTGCTTTGTCATTGAGTTTTCAGAATCTTGAGCAAGTAATTCTCCAGGGTCTTTATTTCTTAGTATTTTAGATACTTCCAATAAATTGGTTAGGATAATTCAGAATAATTTTTTAGCTTCTTTTTGTCATATAACAATATACTTCCAAATGACTTTAAGAAAGGTTACAAAGCCAATGTGATGAAGCCTAACACCGACTTCAAATTCTACAAATGATGGAGAGTTGCTTAAGCACATGAAATTTTCCTTGCAATTGTTAAGGATCGTAGAATTTGGTTTTTTTTTTGCGTAACAATAAAAGCAAATATAATTTGTTTTTGGATTTTGAACATATTAAATGTTGAATTTTACAAGTCCTATGGAGTATATATTATATATATAAATAATTTTTTAATAGTTTACATTTGATAGAATGTACACAATTAAGACGTACATTAACATCTAAATATTGTTCTTAATGTATATATGGATGTTACCTAAGTAATGAAAAGAATTTCCTTTTACATTAAATATTATTGCTAACGAAATAATAAATTGTTGCTTTTATTGCTGCAAATTATTGCCTAAAAAAATTCACTTTGTTGCCTTTTCTATTTAACATTGTTGCCTAAAAGAACTTTAAGTGTTGCAATATCTATTTAATATTGTTGCTATAATTTGAAACTAAAGCGTTGCTTTAGTTAAAACTTAAAGTAACATTTTTTATATTGTTGCCTAATCAACAAATTTTGTTGTATTATACTTTTTGCGGTGCCACTTTTTATAATGATATGAATTATGTTGCCTTAATAAAAAGGCAACGATAATTGTACTTATAATTACACTTTTGTTTGTTGCTTAAAGCACTTTGTGCTGTATTGCTAAATGTTCAATTTCAGCTAAAAGCCTGTCATGTTCTATTGTCTTTATCTTCAAGATTAAATTATTACCGGAGGGAATAGCTATTTCCATTAACATTATGTTCTATCTAATCACAAGAGATATTCTACAATGATGCTTGTGTTGGACAGTTTTTGAGAGCTAAAGGTGATAATGTGAAGAAGGTTGCAAAGGGTTTAAGGGCTTGCCTTTCTTGGAGAGATAACACAGTGATTGGTATTGTAATAACAACCTCCATTATCATATGATTACTACCACCAGATTTTGTAGATAAGTATATTCTTACCCCTTCTATGCTACTTCTCAGTCTTCTGTTTTTCATAATTATTCATTTTCCTTTTAGTTCCATTAGCCACGAGTTTAAAATAAAGAGCAAACGTTAACTTAGAATCTATCAATTGCTCTATTTTTTGGTTACTTTTTGTTTTGTAATTCTTGTTTTTGCAATGCAGAAAATTTTATGGCAAATGAATTTTCTGCTGAGCTCGCAGAAGGAATAGCCTATATTGCTAGTCATGATGAAGAATCAAGACCTGTTTTGGTTACTTTCCCACCATTTCCATCTTATATCACTCTCTGCATTTTTTCTAACTGAAGGAAAAGAGAAATAGTACTTTGCATTTGTTACGTATATACTTCTTCATAGGCTTTACTATTCCTTTATTCCCATCGGTTACAGATTTTCCGTGTTAAACAAGACTATCGGAAGTTTCATTCACAAAAGTTGTTAGTGACTTTATGAACTTTTAGATCCTACCTCCATTTCTATTTCTTTTTGCTTCTTAATTCATTATATCAAAATTATATCTTTCACTTTATTTTCTATAGATTTACACGCTTCCTTGTGTTTACTTTGGAGGTTGTCGTTTCAACCATACCAAGAAATGATGAACAATTTTTACTCCTCCTCAATGCAAGTATGTCCATTTCTTCCAAATCTTCGTTAATAACCTATAAAAGTTTAAGGACGTGTAACACTTTTTGCTTCGGTAAAAATTCACGAGCTTAAACTCAAAGCTTGGCTATATTCCCATGCAATGTCTAAACTGCCTCTTGATGTCACATCTTCATTTTTCCATTATTACGCGTGAAAGAGTTAGCGGACTTATTTATTGTTGGATTTTTGTGTTTTTTTTAATAATATTTCTCTTACAAAATTTCATATTGTACCAATTTTAACCTTTAGATATTATAAAAGTGACCTTTTTCCTTGATTTACACATAAATGTTCTACCCGATGAATTGTTAGAACAATAGTTTGCATAGAAAATTTCACTTTTTTAATATGCTCAATTGGATCACAATGACATAAAATCATCTTTTTGTTTTTTTCTAAAGCTATATTCGTAGCATATTGCAGTCATATATAGTCCATTCTTAACCTCTATCTCGACATTTTCAAATCTTTACGTTCATAAAATCTGTTGTGTCCATAATACAATTAATATTATTGCATATTTTCTTGATTTCTTGAAAACCTTATAATTGGATTTAAATTAATAACCAGGTCTGGTGTAGCATTAACATTTGTTTTCTTATAGTTTGTTCATTTTACCCTCTTAGGCTTCTTTTGGTCAGCTTTAGCTTTTATGAATCTTCTCCTACTAACAATGAGAATTGTGGTACAGTACTACCTGTGCAAGCATCACAAAGCTTTTGTAATCGACCCGCCATCTCTATTCTCTTATCTTGAAATGTAAGATTCAAATTTATCTCTCTAATTCTTATGTCTTTTAATGTCCTGTCTCGTTCTATACCATAAATAACTCAAACTCTTTCACTTATAGGACCTACAAGAGTTTATTATTGTTGACCTACTCTCATTCCTTTCTTTACATTTTTTGTTAATTTTCTATAGCAAGGTCTTCTAATAACTCATAAGTCTAATATTGTTTGCTTAATAATTACAGAATTTGAATTATTGCAGGGTATCCGACCATTTGTTGAGCTATCGGTGGTCACAATGGTGATATCTTCACTGGACTTTGAAGAATCATTAGAATTTTGTGATTTTCATAGTAACTCACAAGTCTCTTCCCTCCGATTTGAGCCTTCGTTGATCAAATCAACAACTAAGGATGGCTTATGCTCTTCTTCAAGGTTTTCATTTGTTGTGTCAAAACATTTTAACTCACTCAAACCATTGTACCTTACCTTGACTAACCCGATTGCTTTGAAAGTGCGAGCCACCAGTAAATCTCCTTTAGGCTCGACACAAATCTCCCCACTTAATGCGAGGTGCATCTCTTTCACATCAACGATTGCTGTAACATCATGTTGAAGCATTAATGGTTACATAAGGCCTATCAACAAAAATTTGTTCGGCTCGACTCCGATGCCGCACCATGTGACCACAAGTGAGCCAGTTAAAATTAGCTAACCACAGACTTCATGGCCTTCTTTCCTCCAATCACCAGCCATGTTTTTCAAAAAGAACAGTGTTTCTTATCGTTCCTGAGATTCTATAGATAGCCCTGTGACGAAATCCCTTACAAGTCAAAAATGCGTCCCCCACTTGGTGGTCTCATCTCTATTGTACCACCTTATCTCAAGCGACACCAGGTGTCGATATCACAATGGTTCTAAGCCAAGAGTTTAGATCATTAGCAACCAAAAACTTCATCATGATTTGAGATTTAGCGAAGAAGAAAAGCTTCTTTTATGTTTTCCGCTGATTTACTAACTCGTAGGTCTTTTGATTAAATGTATTAGGAAGACTAAAAAATAATACTTATGCATATGATAAGTCGTAAAAAGTGATTTAAAATCAAGTTAAAAATAATACGCATGATTGTAATCTAATAAGGGAGAATTTTAGCAACATCATAGGAATGATTTTGTAGGTAAAAAGAATATTTTATTCCCTTTTCTTATATAAAATGTTGTTAATTTTGATTAAAAAAAGGTTTACTTACATGTAATGGTTAACATAAAAAATTAAAATTTAGTTAATTTTGTAATATCAACTCGAATTTTAAAAAGTGACACTAAAGTACCATAACTTTTAATTTTTAGAAAAAAAGTCCAATATTAAAGTTTTTGTTAATATAAATAACATATAATGAGTTACGTTAGATTAGTATTTTTGTTAAATGGCTAGTATAATCATTGGAAACAACTTCTTTATCTGGCACTAAACCTCCCAAAATCTCGGACTTCAGTAGGACGCCAACTGAGTGTTATTTTTGTTATTGTTAACTACTACAATATGTCATATACTGTATTTTTAATACTTATAAAATTTATTATTTAATAAAATGAAAATATCGAACACCTTTAAAAAATTGTGCAGTTCTTAATATGTTTTACTTCATAATTGTTTTATATAGTAAACATTTTTAAATTATTACAACTTTTAAATATAATAAAAATATATTTAATTAATTCAAATATTATTTATTGATTGACTAATTAAAATATATTAAATTGATTGATTGGTAAAAGTATAATTAACACATATAAAAATATAATTAATTAATGAATTAATTAAAATTATGGCAATAGTTCACTCATTTATTGTAAGTATTATGGATAGTGAACTTGGGAAGAACAAATATAACCGGATCATTTAAGAAAATCAAGATAAA